>JBAKBP010007356.1:0-100700 GCA_037953745.1 Lithodes maja
CACATCTTTTGTGCTAATAAAGAATAATAAAGGTACAAAAATAATACTTGCGTTAATATACAGACCTCCAGCTCAATCAGTGCAAACTGACCGAGAAATTTACGAACAAATTGCAGATGTAAGTAACTCACAAGATACCGTAATTTTTGGCGACTTTAATTTACCTGTGACCAAGTGGGGCGATACTCTTACTTCACACTCCGGACATGACTTGTATACGAACTTGCAAGAGAGTTCGCTTTATCAATTTGTTCGAACGCCGACCCGTGGTAATAACGTTCTTGACATTGTACTTGCAACAAAAGAAGAATTGATAGAGAATTTGAATGTTGGTGATGAATTCAGTAACAGCGACCATCGTACGATAACTTTCACTTTAAAGTTTACTAGTAACGAACCAAATAGTAGCATCGAAAAAGTCCCTAATTTCAAGAAAGCAAACTTCCATAAACTTAGAGCTATGTTTAAAGAAACTGACTGGAGCTTTTTAATTAACAATAACGACATAAATACATCTTGGAAGTTATTCGAAACCACTTACCTAAAAGCAGTGCAAGACTGCATACCATCGAAAATACGGCGTCCAGGCCATAATAATAAGCCCAAATGGTGGAATAAAGATATTTCAAACTGCCTGCTTGCTAAAAAATTTGCTAATGATAGATTAAAATCCTCACAAAATGACGAAGAACGGGTGAAATTTGTAGAGCTACGACGCAAAGCCAAAAAGTTAATTAAGCAATGTAAAAAGACCTTAGAGTTACATATTGCGAATCAAAGTAAAACAAACCCGAAAGAATTCTATAGTTATATCAGAAAGAAAAAAGTAGTTACTTCAACTGTTGGACCGTTAGTCGATGAAAAAGGAGAATACACCAAAGACGAAGTACAAATGAGTAATGCCCTCAATACCTTCTTTGCATCAGTTTTTACAACCGAAGATCTCGGTGATATCCCTACACCATCGCCGATTCAGATTGATAATTCAGATGTTCTAAGCAATATCACCGTTACAGAGAGAGAAGTATTGAATTGTTTAGATAAACTCAAAGTAAATAAAACGCCAGGACCTGATACAATCTCGCCTAGAGTTCTAAAGGAAGCTAAGAATGAGCTCTCCAAACCACTGACATTACTATTCAATAAATCCTTGCAGTCTGGAACTATGCCTGATCAGTGGAAGCTAGCCAACGTAACACCGATATTCAAAAAAGGCAGCAAATCCCTACCCAGTAACTATCGTCCAATTAGCTTAACCTCAGTTGTATGTAAAATGCTAGAAACGGTCATACGAGACAGACTCGTAAATCACTTGGAGGAAAATAACATACTTAAAGATACTCAACACGGCTTTCGTAAAAAACGTTCCTGTTTAACAAACCTCTTAGACTTCTTCCACGATATCCTCAACCTCTACGATGAGAGTAAAGCTGTAGATATTATATACCTTGATTTTCAAAAGGCCTTTGACAAAGTTCCCCACAAACGTTTACTGCTAAAACTAAAAGCGCATGGAATACAAGACGGTGTGTTGAAATGGATAGAAAATTGGCTCAACAACAGAAAGCAAAGAGTAGTCATAAACGGTAAGGCATCTAAATGGACCAATGTAAGTAGCGGGGTACCCCAGGGATCGGTACTAGGACCAATTCTCTTTCTAATTTACATCAACGACATAGATGAGGGTCTCACCTGCACAATCTCAAAATTTGCTGACGATACAAAAATTGCAAATAGCGTACTCTCAAAAGAACAAGTTGACGATATGCAACACAATCTAGATAAATTGTCATGTTGGGCCCAAATTTGGCAAATGAGTTTCAATGCGGATAAATGTAAAGTACTACATGTCGGATACCTAAATGAGAAAGCAAACTATTCGATGAATGGCACTCAGCTTAAGAATGTAAACAGAGAAACTGATCTGGGAGTAACAATATCGAGTAACCTAAAACCGAGTCAACAATGTTCAGAAGTTGTTAAGAAGGCAAACAAAATAATTGGCTTTATAGGCAGGTCATTTGAGCATAAATCCAAAGAAGTTATCCTAACCCTTTACAATTCCTTAGTCCGCCCTCTTCTGGAATACTGCGTTCAATCCTGGTGCCCTTATTACCAAAAAGATATAAACAAGCTAGAACGAGTTCAACGTAGAGTTACCAAAATGATACCTAGCCTAAAGAACAAACCATACGAAGAGCGTCTTAGAGAATTAAATCTATTTCCTTTAACCCAGCGCAGATTAAGAGGCGACTTAATTCAAGTGTTCAAAATCATCAAAGGCATCGACAATATGAACTGTAGTAAGTACTTCACTATCGACCAATCTAATTACACACGGGGAAACGGTTGCAAAATTATTGGTAAATCTTTTAACTCGCACGAATCTAAGAATTTCTTCTTCAATCGAGTTGTCAACTTGTGGAATGGGCTTCCCCGAAACGTTATAGACTGCAGCACCGTTGATTCATTTAAATTCCGCCTAGACAAATATCTCGCATCAAACCCGCGACTGACTGCGTTTGTAAATGAATAACTTTATCCTCCCCTCAGTTACTAACCCATATGTCCCCTACTAACTTCCTAGTCCTGCCACGTTAGTGGCAGGGCAGTAGTTCCCTTTCCAATGTTCCCTTACCCACTCTAAACCACTGTTTGGACACTTGATCCTCAGTGTTTTGGAGGACAAGCAGCCTAGAAGGGTCACTAGATCTGTTGTTGCTTGATTTCCTTTGTACTCCCTTTGTACTCCCTTTATGTCGTTGATGTAAATTAGAAAGAGAATTGGTCCTAGTACCGATCCCTGGGGTACCCCGCTACTTACATTGGTCCATTTAGATGCCTTACCGTTTATGACTACTCTTTGCTTTCTGTCGCTGAGCCAATTTTCTATCCATTTCAACACACCGTCTTGTATTCCATGCTCTTTTAGTTTTATCAGTAAACGTTTGTGGGGAACTTTGTCAAAGGCCTTTTGAAAATCAAGGTATATAATACCTACAGCTTTACTCTCATCGTAGAGGTTGAGGATATCGTGGAAGAAGTCTAAGAGGTTTGTTAAACAGGAACGTTTTTTACGAAAGCCGTGTTGAGTATCTTTAAGTATGTTATTTTCCTCTAAGTGATTTACGAGTCTGTCTCGTATGACCGTTTCTAGCATTTTACATACAACTGAGGTTAAGCTAATTGGACGATAGTTACTGGGTAGGGATTTGCTGCCTTTTTTTAATATCGGTGTTACGTTGGCTATCTTCCACTGATCAGGCATAGTTCCAGACTGCAAGGATTTATTGAATAGTAATGTCAGTGGTTTGGAGAGCTCATCCTTAGCTTCCTTTAGAACTCTAGGCGAGATTGTATCAGGTCCAGGCGTTTTATTTACATTGAGTTTATCTAAACAATTCAATACTTCTCTCTCTGTAACGGTGATATTGCTTAGAACATCTGAATTATCAATCTGAATCGGCGATGGTGTAGGGATATCACTGAGGTCTTCTGTTGTAAAAACTGATGCAAAGAAGGTATTAAGGGCATTACTCATTTGTACTTCGTCTTTGGTGTATTCTCCATTTTCATCGACTAACGGTCCAACAGTTGAAGTAACTACTTTTTTCTTTCTGATATAACTATAGAATTCTTTCGGGTTTGTTTTACTTTGATTCGCAATATGTAACTCTAGGGTCTTTTTACTTTGCTTAATTAACTTTTTGGCTTTGCGTCGTAGCTCTACAAATTTCACCCGTTCTTCGTCATTTTGTGAGGATTTTAATCTATCATTAGCAATTTTTTTTAGCAAGCAGGCAGTTTGAAATATCTTTATTCCACCATTTGGGCTTATTATTATGGCCTGGACGCCGTATTTTCGATGGTATGCAGTCTTGCACTGCTTTTAGGTAAGTGGTTTCGAATAACTTCCAAGATGTATTTATGTCGTTATTGTTAATTAAAAAGCTCCAGTCAGTTTCTTTAAACATAGCTCTAAGTTTATGAAAGTTTGCTTTCTTGAAATTAGGGACTTTTTCGATGCTACTATTTGGTTCGTTACTAGTAAAGTTTAAAGTGAAAGTTATCGTACGATGGTCGCTGTTACTGAATTCATCACCAACATTCAAATTCTCTATTAATTCTTCTTTTGTTGCAAGTACAATGTCAAGAACGTTATTACCAAGGGTCGGTGTTCGAACAAATTGATAAAGCGAACTCTCTTGCAAGTTCGTATACAAGTCATGTCCGGAGTGTGAAGTAAGAGTATCGCCCCACTTGGTCACAGGTAAATTAAAGTCGCTAAAAAATACGGTATCTTGTGAGTTACTTACATCTGCAATTTGTTCATAAATTTCTCGGTCAGTTTGCACTGATTGAGCTGGAGGTCTGTATATTAATGCAAGTATTATTTTTGTACCTTTATTATTCTTTATTAGCACAAAAGATGTGTCGACGTTCACAATTTGAGGTTTTGACAAGAGGGTCGGGTTAAGACTTTCTTTGATATAAAATAAAACGCCACCTCCATTTTTTTTTATTCGGCTTTTCTCAAACATTACATAACCGGGAAGTGAATACTCTGCTAAAAAGTCTCTATCTACTGTATTGAGCCAAGATTCTGTTATACCAATCACATCATCATTTTCAGTAAACACTAGTTCCTCTAAATCTGAAAATTTATTGCGTATGCTACGAGCGTTTGCATAGAAAACCTTTAAAGTTGCGGTTTTAGAACTCGCAGAACGTTCTTTAATCAAATTTTTGGTTCTGATCGGATCTACATTTACATTCATGGCTGACATCGGTCCTCGGTCGTTATCCCTGGCGGTTTTGAATTTGGGTCGTGTTGGTGGAGCTTTATCCTGTTGGTGGAGCTTTATCCAGAGAGAGAGAGAGAGAGAGAACGGTCGCAATTCTGAGAAAGTAGTATCGCCTATATAAATTACCCAAAGTAAACTGTACCCATCTGTTATTTTAGGTAATACACTGAGAGAGACCTTATAGTTCTGGGAAGGTGGTCTCTCCCTAAACATACAATACATTTTTTTTTTTTTTTTTTTAAAAGACCTCCGTCTACGTATTGTGAAAAACCTGTTATCCTCCGGCAAATTGTGGGGTTGAGTGAGTGAAGGGGGGGACAGTGAATGAAGGAGGATGCATGTTTTTCATAATACGTGTTGCTAGCCCCAAACGCGCGAGCAACTGTGGCTTTCAACCATCCGACACATCCCCTTTTATTAATGTGCATCACACATGTTACATACAAATAAAGTTTATGTTTTGTTTTACCCTACTGTGGAAAGACTACGGATACACCACTCCTGCCGGGGCCTCACGCAGTGGCATGACCCAGTCCTGTCGAACTGAGCTCATGACGCTGGTGGCATTGCCCCGGAGGATAGCCATCCCTAGTCTTTGCTTGAGCCAGAGGGTTTCCCGGGGTTCTCCTGAAACTTCTCTGATTTTACGGCCTATTTCATTCACCATCTTAAGGGTGGTAGGGCCGAAGACTCCTGAAGTTTCGAATGCCAGGGGCTCGAACTGATGAATTCTGGCGATGGCTTGATATTTTTCTCGCTTTTTATTTTCTGCTATCCGGGCGGCTTCACCTGCTTCGTCGGCGTTTCTGGCGGCGTTGGTTGTGGAGAAAGTGTCAACACATGTGGCATCCCACACGAGGCACCGGCCATTCTTGTAAGGGAAAGTGGTCATCCCATCTGGCCGTTTGCCGTCTTCTCTGTGAAGTCCATGTTGTTCGAGGATTGATGCACAGTTAGCACTCTGCAGGGCCCGTTTTATGACATCATTTAGTGCAGAGTGTCTTGGCAGGCGGCCTGCATTGTAATTACATGACAAGGCATGGTGACCTTGAGCATCCATCCTCCCATCACACTTGCAAGTGTGTGGGTGACAAACTGCCGCACCCACTCTGAGCGCGATGGCGACCCGGAGCGCTTCAGCATCCAAGTGAGTTCCAAGAGGTGGGATGGGGAGGGCGTGTAACCACAAGCCACTCTCCGAACGGGCGGCTGCCTGGAGGCGTTCTTTTGCAACCTGGTCTGCATTGGTTAGGAGATTTTCTTGAGTTTTCTTCGCCGAGATGGTATCCCACGCTTTCTGCTTGCTCCTGGAGGTACCCTGAGGCTCCTCCTCTACTCCTGTACTTCCCTTCCAGGTGTTAATCGCTGCTGTTACGTCCCCATTAAATGTCATTACAATACATAAAACAACATAGCATGGAGAGAGAGAGAGAGAGAGAGCGAGAAAGAGAGAGAGAGAGAGAATACACAGACTGCATAGACTTTGCGGCCCCTATTAGGCAGTAGGGCTTACTTCTAACAGCATTTATGGAAGGGAAGGCCAGCAACACATAATGCTCTCTCCCCACTCACCACTCCCTCTAACCAAGGGTCGGCGTGAAACACAGCTGGAAAAAAAAGGCCCCAGTAAAACGTTAAAAAAGAAAAAGAAACAAAAAATCCTTTCTTTCTCAGTCTTCCCCATCCTCATCTGCCTTTCCTTCTCTGTCTTCCCCATCCTCATCTACCTTCCCTTCTATGTCTTCCCCATCCTCCTCTGCCTTTCCCGGTCATCACTCCCCGTTCTCGCTTTCCCTCCCCGTCCTCACCTTCCCTCCCCGTTCTCGCCTTCCCTCCCCGTCCTTGTATTCCCTCCCCGTCCTTGTATTCCCTCCCCGTCCTTGTATTCCCTCCCCGTCCTTGTATTCCCTCCCCGTCCTCGTCCTACCCCCCACCCCCACCCCGTCCTCGTCCCCCCCCCCCCCCCCCCCCCACACACTCCAGTGCTCATCTTCCCTCCCCGTCCTCGCCACCCTTCCCCTGCCTACCTCCCCCCAGCCCGGCCGTCTTATCGACAAAGCCACACGTCACAGCGACTTAAGGCCCTATCTTCAACGCTTAAAGGGGAAGAGAGTTATTCCCCGGCCTGGCACACGGTTTAGCACTGTCGATACCCTGGCGTCGCTTTTATTGTATTTTACTAGCATTCGACGATTTTATGAAGCTTAGAAAAGAAGGTATTCATAAGCTGAATGAAATCGTTTAATGCTAGGCTAATGAAAAGTTTTAAAACATCAATGATATTATTTTCCAAGGATAATGTAGCGCAACTTGCGTAAATTTGACCGTACGACTGTAGATAAACTAACATGCATAAATGATATAATCAGTTTATATGTTATATAATTATGTAATAAGTTAATTGCAATTTATTCTTGTATACATTTCGTTAGTCTGTTACATAATAATTTTGCAATGCTTAGGTTTAATAGGATATACATTACATAACTCAAGTGAAAACTTTCATAATATCGGAATATCTCCAAACTATTTAATATATTTTAGGTAATTGTCCGCGGACTGAGATAGTTGGGCAAGATTATTAAGATGTATATATGTATTCAATTATGAATTGATTGGTGGAAATAAGATTGAATACAACATAATATCGTCATATGATTGGGAAGATAACATAATTATGTAAGAATCCGAATATTATGGGGGAGATAGTTTAAGGTTTCCTGAATTCAGTAGAAATGCAAACTATTATTTCAAAGAGTGGTATCCGCGAAAACTGCAGAGTTAAAGGTCATGCAATATCATTCTAATATACTATACCCTGTTCCAAGTAAGTATGCCAAAACTCTTGATCATTAATCTCTATAAATAAGAAACGACTAGAGTAATCAAGCTAACATTTCTACCATTTGGGAAGGGGCAGCCAGGGAATGGGTGTGGATATGTACAGCCCATTTGCTCTAGTCCTTTTTAAGTTACAGAAGTTAGTATTCACGATTTTGGGCCTACTAATTTGGAACAGGGTATAGTACTAGGCTTATGGAATTATACGTAAAGTTACCAAGACATGCACCTGGGACAAATACTGTGGAGAACTGGTGGTTTTTAAGGGGAGATGGGTCGTTTATCTGGTCCCCCTTTTCCCTCATGTTTAACCCCATTAGTTTTGAGATCTTATGACGTTCGGCCCATTATCTTGGCGATTTTAAGACCTTTCGCCCCAATTCTTTGTCAATATTAAGACTTTTCGTGTTATTAGGTGTCGATTTTTTCCTGGCGAGCGATAGCGAGCCTGTAATTTAAGAGGAACCGGCCTTTGGCCGGGACATATTTTTATCGAAAAATTTACAAATTTGTCTTGAAGGAGGATCTTGGGGGTGTTTTTTTTTTAAGCTTGATGGAGGTCTAGGTAGGAAACTAAAATAAATTATATAAAGATATATATAAATGATGAAATAAACAAACCATTAAGTTAAAGTATGGTATTGTGAACATGAATGATATTATATAACATAAGTTATTTCATAAACTCACCTTCAAATTAATTAAAAGCATAACAGTCTGTGATAACATTATTTTTCTCAACCATTATAGGAAACATCGTTATTCAACTAAACAGATTATTGTACGGAATACAGTTCTAATATTAGTGATCCTGTAATCATGTCATAAGTAACAAGTTGAGTCGCCTATTGCGAGAGATATTGTAATATTGAAATAAGTTGACAAATCGTTGATAGACATAGTAGTCATGTTATATTTGAGTTGAACATTGAGTTGGAAATTGTTATTCTGATATACGAAGTGATCAAGTGTAAAATGTTGTAATGATGATATACCGGTAGTTTTTTTTTTTTTTTTTTAAGAGACAATGAACGGAGGAAGGAAAAACACAGATAAAACAAAAAGGTCCATGTGCCTAAAGGCATCCTCCATTCATAAAATGTTTGTAACAACTGGATTTAAACATTTGTAGATTGTAAGTTTGTGGAAAGCAATTCGAGGGAAGTGAATTCCAAAGAGTAGTAGCTCTGGGGATAAATGAATTCTGATAAGCAGAAGTTCTGCATTGTGGAGGAGAAAGTGTAAATTCATGGGCGCTCTCAGCTGCCCTAGTTCTACGGGGAAAGATGGTGGAGAGGCGGCACAATTGAAGCAAGTTCCTCGGAGCAATTGCTGTGGAAATATCTGTAGAATAATGCAAGGGATGCAACGTTTCTTCGTATGGATAATGTAGGAAGGTCCTGTGTGATTGCAGGGTTATTGATTAATCTAATAGCTTTATTTTGAATTTTGTCCAACTGCCTCAATGCAACCTGTGGGGAGATTGTAGGCACCAATCGATCAGGGCTAGACCCAGGTGAGGTTATAGGCATGTGATAAAGAGTCGCTGGAACTCCTGTTTCACTTGCTTGGCCTCTCTTACTGATTTTCTTTGTGCCTCATTTACACTGAGAGCAATCCAGCTAGCTCTCACAAACACCTCCTCCTCCTATCCACTTCACTACACTAACATGCACACCACACTTCATTCTTCCACACCAAAATTAAAAAAAACAAAAAATGATGAATTATAGCCCAGCCTCGGAGTCCCCAGGGGGGGGGACCATAAATGCCCCCTCACCCGACCGACCATCCCCTGACGACCCCACACAATTACCTGGACCTCGGCCTGTTACTCTTTCTATTAATTTCTGCAACATTCGCGGACTTTCCTCTAACTTTCACTCTGTTGAGCACCATCTCTCCTCCTACAAACCTGATCTTCTCTTCCTCACCGAAACTCAGGTGTCTGTAGCAACATCCAGCAACCCCTTCTCTGTATCCTCCTACTTTCTCTATCCTAGTTTCAAAGCCAAAGGCGGATGTTGTGCATATGTGCACAACAAACTCACTTGCTCTCGTGTTCCCGATTTCGACTCCTCTGAATTCTCAACTTTATGGCTCAAACTTTCCTGTCATTCTCTTACTAAATATTTCTGTGCTGTCTATCTTTCCCCTAACTCTACCAACTTTCCCAAATTCTTTGACTATCTAAACTCTACAGTGGAACACATTCTATCCATTTCTCCTTTCTCAGAAATCTCCCTCTTAGGAGATTTCAACGTTCACCACCGCCTTTGGCTCTCCTCTCACACTACTGATCCTCCTGGTGAACAAGCCTACGTCTTTTCTATCCTAAATGACCTAGAGCAGTTAGTTCAGCAACCCACCCGTATCCCGGATCGCATCGGAGATCGGCCCAACATTCTTGACCTGTTTCTAACTTCTAACCCTTCTTCTTATACTGTCGATCTTTTCTCTCCTTTGGGCTCCTCCGACCATAAACTTATCTCTGTCACCTGTCCTATCTCTCCAGTACAGCCACCCGATCCTCCTAGCCGGCGGCGCTTGTGGCACTTTGGCGCTGCCGACTGGGAGGCTCTTCGGCAGTACTTCTTTGATTTCCCATGGAATGATTTCTGCTTCCATGGCCGGGGACCCTCGGAGAGTGCTGAACGCATTACCGAGGTAATCCTATCGGGCATGGAAGCATACATTCCATTCTCTTTCTCTCAGACTAATGCTAAAAAATCTTGGTTTACTCACGCCTGTTCTACTGCTGTCCGCAATAAGGAGGAAGCATTCAAACGGTACCGACGCCTTAAAACTCAAGACTCTCATTCTTCATATGTTTCTGCCCGGAATCAAGCCAAATCTGTTCTTCGACTTGCCAAACACTCTTTCATCAATAATAAATGCACTGAACTATCCAACTCTAGCTCTTCCCAAGCTTTCTGGCATCTAGCCAAAAACCTCTCCAACAATTTCTCTTCCTCGTCTTTCCCTCCCCTTTCCCACTCTGATGGCTCAACCATCACTTCTTCCTCTGACAAAGCTAAACTCTTCGCTCAAACTTTTGCTAGAAACTCCACCTTGGATGATTCCGGTGCTATTCCTCCCTCTCCGCCCTCCTCTCTCTTACTTATGCCTAATATCCTAATCTCTTCTAAAGATGTACTTTTTACCCTCTCTGGGCTTAACACTAATAAGGCGTACGGTCCGGACGGTGTTCCTCCTGTTGTTCTCAAAAACTGTGCTTCCGTGCTGACTCCCTGCCTAGGCAAACTCTTTCGTCTCCGTCTATCCTCTAACGTCTTCCCTTCATGCTGGAAGTTTGCTCACATTCAACCTGTCCCAAAGAAGGGTGACCGCTCTCAACCCTCCAACTATCGTCCAATTGCTCTTATCTCTTGTCTTTCTAAAGTTTTTGAAACTATTCTTGCTTCCAAATTTCTTAAGCATTTCTCTTCTCATAATCTGCTCTCAGATCGCCAGTATGGCTTCCTTAAGGGTCGCTCTACTGGTGATCTTCTTTCATATCTTACTAACTCTTGGTCATCCTCCTTTCGGGACTTCGGTGAGACTTTTTCTATTGCACTAGACATATCGAAAGCCTTCGATAGAGTCTGGCATAAATCTTTAATTTCTAAACTACCCTCCTTCGGTTTCTATCCCTCCATCTGTGCCTTTGTCTCTAATTTCCTTTCCGGCCGTTCCATAGCCGCGGTTGTGGACGGCCATTGTTCACTTCCTCACCCTATAAACTCCGGTGTTCCTCAGGGCTCTGTCCTATCTCCTATTCTCTTTCTAATTTTTATAAATGATCTCCTTAACTGTACCTTAATTCCCATCCATTCATACGCAGACGACTCAACCTTACACTACTCCATTAGTTTTTCAGAACGCCCCAGCCAGCAATCTCTCAACAACAAACGTAATGAAGCCATAGAACTCTTAAATTCTGATCTAAATACAATTTCCAATTGGGGCAGAGAAAACCTTGTTAACTTTAATGCTTCCAAAACCCAATTTCTCCATCTATCTACCCGTCAGGATCTCCCAGCGGACTATCCCTTATTCTTCAACAATACAAAAATCAACCCTTCATCTTCTCTCAATATTCTTGGTGTCTCTTTTTCTTCTGCTCTCATTTGGAAGGACCATATTACCAGTCTTGCTAAGGCAGCCTCCCAGAAGCTGGGTGTGCTCAACCGCCTTAGGGGGTTCTTTTCCCCTGCACAGCTTCTTGCTCTGTACAGGGGCATAGTGCGCCCTTGTATTGAGTATTGTTCACATGTGTGGGGAGGTTCCTCTCACACCGCTCTCCTAGACAAAGTTGAAAGGAAGGGCTTTCGTATCATTAACTCCCGTCCACTCACCAACTCTCTGCAATCTCTCTCTCTCCGCCGCAATGTTGCATCTCTCTCGCTATTCTATCGCTACTATAATAATCAGTGTTCCTCAGAGCTATCCCAGTGCATACCACCTCCTTTACGTAGGGCACGTGGTACCCGTCTTGCAACTCAATCCCACCCCTACTCTGTGCAACTCTCCAACCCAAGAGTGAAACGTTACTCTCAAACTTTCTTCTACTCAACAGCTGAGCTCTGGAACTCTCTCCCAGAATCAGTCTTTCCCTCTTCCTATGACTTAAATTGCTTCAAACTCCGTGTGTCCAGGCATTTTGGCTCGAACGTCCCTTGATTTTGGCCCTGTCACTCTTTCAACTATGGGGGAGGCACTCGCTATAGGCAGTTATGCCTTTTGCCTCCCTCAATCACATAGAAAAAAAAACAAAAAAAAAAAAAAAACCACTCCACTTCCACCCCACAGAGGTGAACAGTAATCCATCTGAGAACGCACATGACTTTTATATATTACGGCCAACCGCTCGTTAGTGAAGAATTCTCGAACTCTGTACAGGAGTCCCAGTTTTTTAGAGGCATTCTTAGCAATGCTTCTAACATAATGTGTCCAGCTCAAGTTAGTAGTTAATGTTACACCGAGAATGTCAATACTAGGGGAAGTGGGAATATTTACATCATTAAAAAATATATGGGAGTCAGTGAGATTCTGTCGGTTAGAAAATTGAATGTACTTGGTTTTCTGTGCACTAAAGGAAACTAGATTCTTTTGTCCCCATTCATTAATTCTAGAAAGGTCCTGGATCAGAGAAATTGCAGTGTTTATTTTTGAATTTATAAGATCGGGTTGGGTGAAAGAATTGGTAAATGTGAAGGAACTGTGGAGTGTTGAGTCATCTGCGTAGGAATGTATTGGATTATGAGTGGTAGATATGAGATCATTGATATGAATGAGGAACAGAGTTGGGGCCAAAACTGATCCCTGGGGAACACCCGCATTTATTGAGTGAAACTGAGAATAAAGGCCATCTACCATTACACATATTTTTCTGTTATGAAGATAAGAAGAAATTAGTGGAACTAATGATGCAAGGCCGTAGTGTGACATCTTCGACAATAAGGATTAATGCCAGACTCTATCAAATGCCTTTGATATATCCAGTACTATTGTATGTGTTTCACCATGTTGGTCTGTAGCTTGGTTGATTTGATGCGTAAGAAGGCAAAGAATGTCTGCAGTTGATCGGACATCGTCTAAAACCATATTGCCTATCACTGATTAATTTATTATTCTCAAGATGCTTAATTATGTGATTATTTAATATAATTTCAAAGACTTTACCAAGAGTGGAAGTTATAGCTATTGGTCTGTAGTTTGATGGATCTGAAGAGGCACCTTTTTTAGGAACTGGATGGATGTTTGCTTCATACCTCAGCATGAGGTATGAGTACACAGACGGAAAAAGTTTGCCAATACAGGAGCGAGCACCAAGGAGCAATTCTTAAGTACTATTGGAGGAATTTCATCTGGACCAGGAGCCTTATCTACTGAGAGATTCTGCAAAATAGTTTTGACATGTCTGGTGTGGATCTTAAGTGAGGGAATTTCAGGCGAATTAAAATTAAGTACAGGGACATCTTGATTTATTTCATCTAAGGTTGAGTTGGTGGAGAAAATATCCGCAAGAAGGTTAGCTTTACCTCACGGGTCACTTATAAAATTGCCAGTCAGAGATTTTAATGGTGGAATGGATGAAGCAGTAGTGAAGTTGGATTTGAATGAGTTAAGAGTAGACCAAAATATTTTGTTATAATTTGGATTATTTAGAAGTTTATTTGCCTGCTTGTGGAGAAAGTTTGATTTAGTTAGGTTTAATACAGTTTTGGCATGATTTCTGATGTTTCTAAAGTAATTAAAGGCTTCATGTGTTTTTGATCTTGTGTATGCATTGTAGGCTATTGCTTTTTGTTCAGTTACTCTAGCACAATTATTATGGTCAAACCATTTAGGTGAATTAGATCTTTTACTGTACTTTTGATGAGGAATAAGAGTTTCCATTCCAATTTTTACAAAATCTTGTATGTGGCTCAAGGTGGAGTGTGCATCATTAGAAAAGAAAGAGGTCCAGGGAATATCAATAAAGAAACCTTGAAGACCCTCCCAGTCTGCCCTATCCTAATGCCATTTAGTCACCAAAACAGGTTCAGAGTGGGAAGGTGTGGTAGGTGATAGACAGGTGGCCTGTATCAGACAGTGATCAGAAGATCCAAGCGGGGACCTCACTGTAACATCATAATGTTCTGAATTGGTTGTTAAAAATAAGTCCAGTAGGTGGGAATTATGATTAGGATTATCTGGTACACGGGTGGGTTGGTTGACTAGTTGAGTGAGATTAAATGAGTCTGCAAATAGCTCACATTCAAGACCAGCATCATCAGTCCTGGCTGAATGAGTGAGCCATTCAACATTATGGACATTAAAATCACCCAACACAGTGATTTCAGAAAAAGCATTTAAGTTGAGGACACTGAGTTGTGAGGACAGAGAATCAAAAAGACTTTGCTCTGGAGGAGTATTTGGGGAACGGTAGATGCAACATATGTATTTAAATTTACCAGCAGAAATTAATTTGCATATAGAATAATCAAAATAGGGACAACTGAAACTAGTAACCTCCTCCAGGGCAATTTCAGATTTTGCGAAGCAACATACACCTCCTTTAGGTCTGAAATTTTGGAGCAGTTGATAACTTGGAAAATTAAATCTAGACGTGTCAGATGTGGATGTTACTTGAGTCTCTGTCAAAAAAAGGAGAGTAGGGGATTCTGCTTGAATAAATTGGTGTACAGAATTGATGTTAGAGTGAAGTCCCCTTATATTACTAAAGAAAAAGCTGCACCGACGAGCAACTTTGGGACGTTGCAATGCTCTTGACACAGTCGCATGATGACGACCGGGAGGGCCCTGTGTCAATGACCCAACCCTGCCGGGGGTGGATATCCAGGGACCACCAGGTTTGCTCTTAACAATTGTACTGCCATATTTATTAGGTAAGTGTATGGTGTTACATGTATGATATGTAGTGGGAAGAGTAGTGTTTTATGGATAGAGGATAGCGATGTAGGGCAATGTCATGAAGTTGGATGTGTATGTTATATAAAGAGGATTTTCCTGATACCCCTGATGTGTGAGGCAGAAAGATATGTATCCAGCTACCAAGGCCTGGGAGAGAAAATGGAATTCAGGCTATTCCCTGAGTCTCCCGAAACCTTGGCGGTAGTACTTCCCTGGGCGGGGCTGCCTACCCCTACTACCTACCGACCTACTTTTGAAATAGCGGTTATATTGAACTATGTAATGACATATATTAGTTGAAGCTTGATCATATTGAATATAATATAAGAGTTAAGTTGTATTGTGTTAATTCATCTGTGAGATAGGAATCACGAGTGTACGACACTCCAGAATAGAGTTAAATTTAAGTAATTGCCTAGGGTACATATTTACATGTTTTGAGATATATAATATATATGGATAGGTTGTAAACATAGGAACGTCTAGATTAAATTGATTAAAGCCTTGGTCCTACGATTGGACATATTGAGGCGTAGTAAAGTTTGCAAATGCTTTTAAAAATAGTGACGTGCCTTTGGATCGAAGTCGGAGTGAATCAATGCCTGAATAACGGGTATCCAAATAGGTGGTAACTAACGGGAATTTAAGAGTTCCAATGTACAATCTATATTGGGTCGAAGGTATTATTAAATTTATGGATTGAACTCATTCCGGCCCGAACAGAGAATCGATTGCTATGATGATACATGCTACCGGGGAGTTTTGTTAAATAATGGATACGAACTTCTGAAAAGCTGTCGAATTATTCCCACCTTAGTAGAATACTTAGATTTGGAAAAATAAGTACTACAATTATTATTATTATCATCATTATTATTTATTTATTTATTTTTTGCGGGTGGGGGGGGGTGGGGGGGGGGGATCCAATATGGCCTCCGTCAGTACCGAGTCTCCAAGTTCCGACACAGCTTCCTATCCATTTATAATCATATATGTCAATAGTCTCACTAGATGGAGGCGCTGTATATTATTGTTCCCAGGTCCAACTAACCTTCTTCATATTTTTCCTCTCCCTGTGGTTTTACTCTTATTGTTATATCTTTATTTAATATACCGTGCTTCAACTCTGCTGTTCTATTTTTATCTTTGACTTTTTTTTTGTTCTCTATTAATCTCAGTTCTAGTCTTTTGCTTTCCATTTCCAGTTTTGTCTCTCTATCGCTAACTCTCTAACTCTTTTCTCTCTCCCTCTCTCTCTCTCTCTCTCTCTATATATATATATATAGATCCATACCAATCACTATGTCTCTCTCTCTCTCTCTGTATATATATACCTTTATATATACCGGTATATATATATATATATATATATATATATATATATATCATCAAAACATTTCTCACTTTGGTTTGAATATATTTTATCTTATTTATCTCGCTCTTACATTCCATCTTCACATATCTCCCACTCATCTTAGTTCATAAAAGAAGTCAGTCATCAGGAAGAAGTACCAAGTATATCAATGTCAACAACTGCCACAGTCATTTAACAATAGAGTTTGATTCCTTCATAAGATATTGGCATAATATGGACACATTTCAGTGGAGAGATGTTTGGAGAGAACAAGCTTTCTTGAATTATCTTATTAAATTTATATAATCCACTAAAATATAACATATTCAGTAACTTTGAAACAAAAACTCAATTTGATTATGGTAATATAGCCAAAAGGTTCATGATGGAGATGTTGAAGCAAGAACCATTGGTAAAGTTGGAGAGTGAAGAGATACATCAATATGAAGAGGAAATGTTGGACTATAAAAACATTGAGGAAAATATTAAATATGAAGACTTGGAGTATGGCGATATTGAGGATATTGCAACATGTGGACCATTAGAAAATACAGAAATAAGTGCCAACATTAAGATTCCTTAATGTGAAGTAGAAATGCTGGAAATTAATGCTAATGCAAATAGTGTTTGTAATACTGATAAAGAAGCTGGTGACACCTTGACCCCAACACCAAAAGTCCTTAAGCATAATTGTAAGGTGTGTGGTAAAATGTTTGTCTGTAATGATTGCATGGCATGGCACTCAGTAGTTCATTCAGCAGTGAAGGTATTTAAGCGTCAGGGGTGTGGTAAGCCAATTGGTTCTGGTCTTGGGCTCAACAAACATATATTGCTCCAACAGTAAAGGCATTCAAGTGTGATCAGTGAGGTGAATTGTTCTCACAGAGGGACAATCTCACCAAACATTTATAAGCTCATTCAGTAGAGAAATACTTCATGTGTGATCAGTGTGGTAAATGTTTCTCGCGGAAGAGCAATCTCACCACACATATACAGTATTAGATCATTCAGGTGAGACAAACTTCATGTGTGATCATTGTGGTAAATGTTTCTCGCAGAAGAGCCATCTTACCACACATTCATTAGCTCATTCAGGAGAGAAAACCTTCAAGTGTGATCAGTGTGTTAAATTGTTCTCACAGAAGGGCAGTCTCACCAAACATTTATTAGCTCATTCAGTTGAGAAAAACTTCATGTGTGATCAGTGTAATAAATTTTTCTCACAGAAGGGCAATCTCACCACACATTTATTAGCTCATGCAGGTGAGAAAAACTTCATGTGTGATTAGTGTGGTAAATGTTTCTCACAGATGAGCAATCTCACCAAACATATATTAGCTCATTCAGTAGAGAAAAACTTCATGTGTGATCATTGTGGTTAATGTTCCTCACAGAAGGGCAATCTCACCACACATTTAGTAGCTCATTCAGGTGAGAAAAACTTCAGGTATGATCAGTGTGATAAATGTTTCTCACGGAAGGACAATCTCACCACACATATATTAATTCATTCAAAGGAGAAAAACTTCAAGTGTGATCAGTGTGGTAAATGTTTCTCACAGAAGGGCAATCTCACCACACATATATTAGCTCATTCAGCTGAGAAAAACTTCAGGTGTG
The DNA here is from genome assembly GCA_037953745.1 of Lithodes maja. Classification (NCBI taxonomy): domain Eukaryota; kingdom Metazoa; phylum Arthropoda; class Malacostraca; order Decapoda; family Lithodidae; genus Lithodes; species Lithodes maja. The sequence continues at coordinate 18,040 of JBAKBP010007356.1, forward strand.
ATCAGTCTGTTAAATTGTTCTCACAGAAGGGCAGTCTCACTAAACATTCATTAGCTCATTCAGATGAGAAAAACTTCAAGTATGATCAGTGTGGTAAATGTTTCAAACACTAGGGAAATCTAACCAAACATTTATTAGTTCATTCAGATGAGAAAAACTTCATGTTTGATCAGTGTGGTAAATGTTCTCACAGAAAGGGCAATCTCACCAAACATATATTAGTTCATTCAGGTGAGAAAAACTTCATGTGTGATCAGTGTGGTAAATGTTTCTCACAGAAGGGTAATCTCACCACACAGTTATTAGCTCATTCAGGTGAGAAAAACTTCATGTGTGATCGTTGTGCCAATGTTTCTCACAGAAGGGCAATCTCACCACACATATATTAACTCATTCAGGTGAGAAAAAGTTCATGTGTGATCTATGTGGTAAATGTTTCTCAAAGAGGGACAATCTCACCACATATATATTAAATCATTCAGAAGAGAAAAACTTCAAGTGTGATCAGTGTGGTAAATGTTTCTCACAGAAGGGCAATCTCACCACACCTTTTTTGCTCATTCAGGTGAGAAAAACTTCATGTGTGATCAGTGTGGTAAATGTTTCTCACAGAAGAGCAATCTCACCAAACATTTATAAGCTCATTCAGTAAAGAAAAACTTCAAGTGTGATCAGTGTGGTAAATGTTTCTCACAGAAGGGCCATTAAACCACACATTTATTAGCTCAATCAGGAGAGAAAAACGTCATGTGTGATCAGTGTGTTACATTTTTCTCACAGAAGGGCAGTCTCACTAAACATTTATTAGCTCATTCATGTGAGAAAAAACTTCATGTGTGATCAGTGTGGTAAATGTTTCTCACAGAAGAGCAATATCACCAAACATTTATTAGCTCATTCAGTAGAGAAAAACTTCATGTGTGAACAGTATGGTAATATTTTCTCACAGAAGGGCAATCTCATTCATTTATTAGCTCGTTCAGGTGAGAAAAACTTCCATTGTGATCAGTGTGCTAAATGTTTCTCGCAGAAGGGCCATCTCACCACACATTTATTAGCTCATTCAGTAGAGAAAAGCTTCAAATGTGATCAGTGTGGTAAATGTTTCTCACAGAAGGGCAATTTCACCACACATTTATTAATTCATTCAGAAGAGAAAAACTTCATGTGTGATCAGAGTGGTAAATGTTTGTCACAGAAGGGCCATCTCACCACACATTTATTAGCTCATTCAGGTGAGAAAAACTTCAAGTGTGATCAGTGTGGTAAATGTTTCTCATAGAAGGACAATCTCACCACATTTATTAATTTATTCAAGAGAAAAACTTCAAGTGTGATCAGTGTGGTAAAACTTTCTAACAAAAGGGCAACCTCACCATACATTTATTAGCTCATTCAGGTGAGAAAACTTCATGTGTGATCAGTGTGCTAAATGTTTCTCACAGATGAGTAGTCTCACCAAACATATATTAGCTCATTCAGTAGGCCTAGAAAAAAACTTCAGGTGTAATCTTTGTGGTAAATGTTTCTCACAGAAGGGCAATCTCACCACACATTTATTAGCTCATTCAGGTGAGAAAAACTTCATGTGTGATCAGTGTGGTAAATGTTTCTCACGGAAGGACAATCCCAACACACATTTATTCATTCATTCAGAAGAGAAAAACGTCAAGTGTGATCAATGTGGTAAATGTTTCAAACACAAGGGCAATCTCACCAAACATTTATTAGTGCATTCAGGTGAGAACAAAATCATGTCTGATCAGTGTGGTAAATGTTTCTCACAGAAGGGCAATCTCACCACACATATATTATCTCATTCAGGTGAGAACAACTTCATGTGTGATTAGTGTGGTAAATGTTTCTCACAGAGGAGCAATATCACCAAATATTTATTAGCTCATTCAGTAGAGAAAATTTTCAAGTGTGATCAGTGTGGTAACTGTTTCTCACAGAAGGGCAATCTCACCACACATATATTAGCTCATTCAGGTGAGAAAAACTTTATGTGTGATCTTTGTGATAAATGTTTCTCACAGAAGGACAATCTCACCACACATTATTAGCTCATTCAGGTGAGAAATACTTCAGGTGTGATCAGTGTGGTAAATGTTTCTCACAGAAGAGCCAGCTCACCACACATTTATTAGCTCTTTCAGGAGAGAAAAAGTTCATGTGTGGTCCGTGTGTTAAATTTTGCTCACAGAAGGGCAGTTTCACCAAACATTTATTAGCTCATTCAGTAGAGAAAAGCTTCAAATGTGATCAGTGTGGACAATGTTTATCACAGAAAGGCAATCTTACTACACATGTATTAATTCATTCAGAAGAGAAAAACTTCATGTGTGATCATAGTGGTAAATGTTTCTCACAGAAGGGCAATCTCACCACACATTTATTAGCTCATTCAGATGAGAAAAACTTCATGTGTGATCAGTGTGGTAAATGTTTCTCACAGAAGAGCAATCTCACCAACCATTTATTAGCTCATTCCGTAGAGAAAAGCTTCAAGTGTGATCAGTGTGATAAATGTTTCTCACAGAAGGGCAATATCACCACACATATATTAGCTCATTCAGGTGAGAAAATGTTCATGTGTGATCATTGTGGTAAATATTTCTCACAGAAGGGCCATCTCACCACACATTTATTAGCTCATTCAGGTGAGAAAAACTTCATGTGTGATCAGTGTGGTAAATGTTTCTCACAGAAGAACAATCTCACCACATTTATTAATTTATTCAAAAGGGAAAAACTTCAAGTGTGATCAGTTTGGTAAAAGTTTCTCACAGAAGGGCAACCCTCACCACACATTTATTAGGTCATTCAAGTGAGAAAACTTCATGTGTGATAAGTGTGCTAAATGTTTCTCTCATAAGAGCAATCTCACCACAACTTTATTAGCTCATTCAGGTGAAAAAAACTTCATGTTTGATCAGTGTGGTAAATGTTTCAAACACAAGGGCAATCTCACCAAACATTGATTAGCTCATTCAGGTGAGAGAACCCTCAAGAGTGATCAGTGTGGGAAATGTCTCTCACAGAAGGGCAATCTCACCACACATTTATTTTCTCATTCAGGTGAGAAAAACTTCATGTGTGACCAGTGTGGTAAATGTTTCTCACAGAAAAGCAATCTCACCACACATTTATTAGCTCATTCAGGTGAGAAAAAAAAACTTCATGTGTGATTAGTGTGCTAAATGTTTCTCACAGATGAGCAGTCTCACCAAACATATATTAGCTCATTCAGTAGGCCTAGAAAAAAACTTCAGGTGTAATCATTGTGGTAAATGTTTTTCACAGAAGGGCAATCTCACCACACATTTATTAGCTCATTCAGGTGAGAAAAACTTCATGTGTGATCAGTGTGGTAAATGTTTCTCACGGAAGGACAATCCCAACACACATTTATTCATTCATTCAGAAGAGAAAAACGTCAAGTGTGATCAATGTGGTAAATGTTTCAAACACAAGGGCAATCTCACCAAACATTTATTAGTGCATTCAGGTGAGAACAACTTCATGTGTGATTAGTGTGGTAAATGTTTCTCACAGAGGAGCAATATCACCAAAATATTTATTAGCTCATTCAGTAGAGAACATCTTCAAGTGTGATCAGTGTGGTAACTGTTTCTCACAGAAGGGCAATCTCACCACACATATATTAGCTCATTCAGGTGAGAAAAACTTGATGTGTGATCTTTGTGATAAATGTTTCTCACAGAAGGACAATCTCACCACACATTATTAGCTCATTCAGTAGAGAAAAGCTTCAAATGTGATCAGTGTGGACAATGTTTATCACAGAAAGGCAATCTTACTACACATGTATTAATTCATTCAGAAGAGAAAAACTTCATGTGTGATCATAGTGGTAAATGTTTCTCACAGAAGGGCAATCTCACCACACATTTATTAGCTCATTCAGATGAGAAAAACTTCATGTGTGATCAGTGTGGTAAATGTTTCTCACAGAAGAGCAATCTCACCAACCATTTATTAGCTCATTCAGTTGAGAAACACCTCATGTGTGATCAGTGTGGTAAATGTTTCTCACAGAAGAGCAATCTCACCAACCATTTATTAGCTCATTCCGTAGAGAAAAGCTTCAAGTGTGATCAGTGTGATAAATGTTTCTCACAGAAGGGCAATCTCACCACACATTTAGTAGCTCATTCAGGTGAGAAAAACTTCAGGTATGATCAGTGTGATAAATGTTTCTCACGGAAGGACAATCTCACCACACATATATTAATTCATTCAAAGGAGAAAAACTTCAAGTGTGATCGGTGTGGTAAATGTTTCTCACAGAAGGGCAATCTCACCACACATATATTAGCTCATTCAGCTGAGAAAAACTTCAGGTGTGATCAGTCTGTTAAATTGTTCTCACAGAAGGGCAGTCTCACTAAACATTCATTAGCTCATTCAGATGAGAAAAACTTCAAGTATGATCAGTGTGGTAAATGTTTCAAACACTAGGGAAATCTAACCAAACATTTATTAGTTCATTCAGGTGAGAAAAACTTCATGTTTGATCAGTGTGGTAAATGTTCGCACAGCAAGGGCAATCTCAGCAAACAGTTATTAGTTCATTCAGGTGAGAAAAACTTCATGTGTGATCAGTGTGGTAAATGTTTCTCACAGAAGGGCAATCTCACCAAACATTTATTAGTTCATTCAGGGGAGAAAAACTTCAAGTGTGATCAGTGTGGTAAATGTTTCTCACAGAAGGGTAATCTCACCACAGTTATTAGCTCATTCAGGTGAGAAAAACTTCTTGATCATTGTGCCAATGTTTTTCAGAGAAGGGCAATCTCACCAAACACTTATTAGCTCATTCAGGTGAGAACTTCAAGTGTGATCAGTGTGGTAAATGTTTCTCACAGAAGGGCAATCTCACCACACATATATTAACTCATTCAGGTGAGAAAAAGTTCATGTGTGATCTATGTGGTAAATGTTTCTCAAAGAGGGACAATCTCACCACATATATATTAAATCATTCAGAAGAGAAAAACTTCAAGTGTGATCAGTGTGGTAAATGTTTCTCACAGAAGGGCAATCTCACCACACCTTTTTTTCTCATTCAGGTGAGAAAAACGTCATGTGTGATCAGTGTGGTAAATGTTTCTCACAGAAGAGCAAGCTCACCAAACATTTATAAGCTCATTCAGTAAAGAAAAACTTCAAGTGTGATCAGTGTGGTAAATGTTTCTCACAGAAGGGCCATTAAACCACACATTTATTAGCTCAATCAGGAGAGAAAAACGTCATGTGTGATCAGTGTGTTACATTTTTCTCACAGAAGGGCAGTCTCACTAAACATTTATTAGCTCATTCATGTGAGAAAAAACTTCATGTGTGATCAGTGTGGTAAATGTTTCTCACAGAAGAGCAATCTCACCAAACATTTATTAGCTCATTCAGTGGAGAAAAACTTCATGTGTGAACAGTATGGTAAATGTTTCTCACAGAAGGGCCATCTCACCACACATTTATTAGCTCATTCAGGTGAGAAAAACTTCAAGTGTGATCAGTGTGGTAAATGTTTCTCATAGAAGGACAATCTCACCACATTTATTAGCTCATTCAGTAGAGAAAAACTTCATGTGTGAACAGTATGGTAATATTTTCTCACAGAAGGGCAATCTCATTCATTTATTAGCTCGTTCAGGTGAGAAAAACTTCCATTGTGATCATTGTGCTAAATGTTTCTCGCAGAAGGGCCATCTCACCACACATTTATTAGCTCATTCAGTAGAGAAAAGCTTCAAATGTGATCAGTGTGGTAAATGTTTCTCACAGAAGGGCAATTTCACCACACATTTATTAATTCATTCAGAAGAGAAAAACTTCATGTGTGATCAGAGTGGTAAATGTTTGTCACAGAAGGGCAATCTCACCACACATTTATTAGCTCATTCAGGTGAGAAAAACTTCATGCGTGATCAGTGTTGTAAATGTTTCTCACAGAGGCGCAATCTCACCACACATTTATTAGCTCATTCAGTTGAGAAACACCTCATGTGTGATCAGCGTGGTAAATGTTTCTCACAGAAGAGCAATCTCACCACCCATTTATTAGCTTATTCTGTAGAGAAAAACTTCAAGTGTGATCATTGTGGTAAATGTTTCTCACAGAAGGGCAATCTCACCACACATTTATTAGCTCATTCAGGTGAGAAAAACTTCAAATGTGATCAGTGTGGTAAATGTTTCTCACAGAAGGGCCATCTCACCACACATTTATTAGCTCATTCAGGTGAGAAAAACTTCAAGTGTGATCAGTGTGGTAAATGTTTCTCATAGAAGGACAATCTCACCACATTTATTAGCTCATTCAGTAGAGAAAAACTTCATGTGTGAACAGTATGGTAATATTTTCTCACAGAAGGGCAATCTCATTCATTTATTAGCTCGTTCAGGTGAGAAAAACTTCCATTGTGATCATTGTGCTAAATGTTTCTCGCAGAAGGGCCATCTCACCACACATTTATTAGCTCATTCAGTAGAGAAAAGCTTCAAATGTGATCAGTGTGGTAAATGTTTCTCACAGAAGGGCAATTTCACCACACATTTATTAATTCATTCAGAAGAGAAAAACTTCATGTGTGATCAGAGTGGTAAATGTTTGTCACAGAAGGGCAATCTCACCACACATTTATTAGCTCATTCAGGTGAGAAAAACTTCATGCGTGATCAGTGTTGTAAATGTTTCTCACAGAGGCGCAATCTCACCACACATTTATTAGCTCATTCAGTTGAGAAACACCTCATGTGTGATCAGCGTGGTAAATGTTTCTCACAGAAGAGCAATCTCACCACCCATTTATTAGCTTATTCTGTAGAGAAAAACTTCAAGTGTGATCATTGTGGTAAATGTTTCTCACAGAAGGGCAATCTCACCACACATTTATTAGCTCATTCAGGTGAGAAAAACTTCAAATGTGATCAGTGTGGTAAATGTTTCTCACAGAAGGGCCATCTCACCACACATTTATTAGCTCATTCAGGTGAGAAAAACTTCAAGTGTGATCAGTGTGGTAAATGTTTCTCATAGAAGGACAATCTCACCACATTTATTAGCTCATTCAGTAGAGAAAAACTTCATGTGTGAACAGTATGGTAATATTTTCTCACAGAAGGGCAATCTCATTCATTTATTAGCTCGTTCAGGAGAGACAAACTTCCATTGTGATCATTGTGCTAAATGTTTCTCGCAGAAGGGCCATCTCACCACACATTTATTAGCTCATTCAGTAGAGAAAAGCTTCAAATGTGATCAGTGTGGTAAATGTTTCTCACAGAAGGGCAATTTCACCACACATTTATTAATTCATTCAGAAGAGAAAAACTTCATGTGTGATCAGAGTGGTAAATGTTTGTCACAGAAGGGCAATCTCACCACACATTTATTAGCTCATTCAGCTGAGAAAAACTTCATGCGTGATCAGTGTTGTAAATGTTTCTCGCAGAGGCGCAATCTCACCACACATTTATTAGCTCATTCAGTTGAGAAACACCTCATGTGTGATCAGCGTGGTAAATGTTTCTCATAGAAGGACAATCTCACCACATTTATTAATTTATTCAAGAGAAAAACTTCAAGTGTGATCAGTGTGGTAAAACTTTCTAACAGAAGGGCAACCTCACCATACATTTATTAGCTCATTCAGGTGAGAAAACTTCATGTGTGATCAGTGTGCTAAATGTTTCTCACAGATGAGCAGTCTCACCAAACATATATTAGCTCATTCAGTAGGCCTAGAAAAAAACTTCAGGTGTAATCATTGTGGTAAATGTTTCTCACAGAAGGGCAATCTCACCACACATTTATTAGCTCATTCAGGTGAGAAAAACTTCATGTGTGATCAGTGTGGTAAATGTTTCTCACGGAAGGACAATCCCAACACACATTTATTCATTCATTCAGAAGAGAAAAACGTCAAGTGTGATCAATGTGGTAAATGTTTCAAACACAAGGGCAATCTCACCAAACATTTATTAGTGCATTCAGGTGAGAACAAAATCATGTCTGATCAGTGTGATAAATGTTTCTCACAGAAGGGCAATCTCACCACACATATATTATCTCATGCAGGTGAGAACAACTTCATGTGTGATTAGTGTGGTAAATGTTTCTCACAGAGGAGCAATATCACCAAATATTTATTAGCTCATTCAGTAGAGAAAATCTTCAAGTGTGATCAGTGTGGTAACTGTTTCTCACAGAGGGGCAATCTCACCACACATATATTAGCTCATTCAGGTGAGAAATACTTCAGGTGTGATCAGTGTGGTAAATGTTTCTCACAGAAGAGCCAGCTCACCACACATTTATTAGCTCTTTCAGGAGAGAAAAAGTTCATGTGTGGTCCGTGTGTTAAATTTTGCTCACAGAAGGGCAGTTTCACCAAACATTTATTAGCTCATTCAGTAGAGAAAAGCTTCAAATGTAATCAGTGTGGACAATGTTTATCACAGAAAGGCAATCTTACTACACATGTATTAATTCATTCAGAAGAGAAAAACTTCATGTGTGATCATAGTGGTAAATGTTTCTCACAGAAGGCCAATCTCACCACACATTTATTAGCTCATTCAGATGAGAAAAACTTCATGTGTGATCAGTGTGGTAAATGTTTCTCACAGAAGAGCAATCTCACCAACCATTTATTAGCTCATTCCGTAGAGAAAAGCTTCAAGTGTGATCAGTGTGATAAATGTTTCTCACAGAAGGGCAATATCACCACACATATATTAGCTCATTCAGGTGAGAAAATGTTCATGTGTGATCATTGTGGTAAATATTTCTCACAGAAGGGCCATCTCACCACACATTTATTAGCTCATTCAGGTGAGAAAAACTTCATGTGTGATCAGTGTGGTAAATGTTTCTCACAGAAGAACAATCTCACCACATTTATTAATTTATTCAAAAGGGAAAAACTTCAAGTGTGATCAGTTTGGTAAAAGTTTCTCACAGAAGGGCAACCTCACCACACATTTATTAGGTCATTCAAGTGAGAAAACTTCATGTGTGATAAGTGTGCTAAATGTTTCTCTCATAAGAGCAATCTCACCACAACTTTATTAGCTCATTCAGGTGAGAAAAACTTCATGTTTGATCAGTGTGGTAAATGTTTCAAACACAAGGGCAATCTCACCAAACATTGATTAGCTCATTCAGGTGAGAGAACCCTCAAGAGTGATCAGTGTGGGAAATGTCTCTCACAGAAGGGCAATCTCACCACACATTTATTTTCTCATTCAGGTGAGAAAAACTTCATGTGTGACCAGTGTGGTAAATGTTTCTCACAGAAAAGCAATCTCACCACACATTTATTAGCTCATTCAGGTGAGGAAAAAAAAAATTCATGTGTTATTAGTGTGCTAAATGTTTCTCACAGATGAGCAGTCTCACCAAACATATATTAGCTCATTCAGTAGGCCTAGAAAAAAACTTCAGGTGTAATCATTGTGGTAAATGTTTCTCACAGAAGGGCAATCTCACCACACATTTATTAGCTCATTCAGGTGAGAAAAACTTCATGTGTGATCAGTGTGGTAAATGTTTCTCACGGAAGGACAATCCCAACACACATTTATTCATTCATTCAGAAGAGAAAAACGTCAAGTGTGATCAATGTGGTAAATGTTTCAAACACAAGGGCAATCTCACCAAACATTTATTAGTGCATTCAGGTGAGAACAAAATCATGTCTGATCAGTGTGGTAAATGTTTCTCACAGAAGGGCAATCTCACCACACATATATTATCTCATTCAGGTGAGAACAACTTCATGTGTGATTAGTGTGGTAAATGTTTCTCACAGAGGAGCAATATCACCAAATATGTATTAGCTCATTCAGTAGAGAAAATCTTCAAGTGTGATCAGTGTGGTAACTGTTTCTCACAGAAGGGCAATCTCACCACACATTTATTAGCTCATTCAGGTGAGAAATACTTCAGGTGTGATCAGTGTGGTAAATGTTTCTCACAGAAGAGCCAGCTCACCACACATTTATTAGCTCTTTCAGGAGAGAAAAAGTTCATGTGTGGTCCGTGTGTTAAATTATGCTCACAGAAGGGCAGTTTCACCAAACATTTATTAGCTCATTCAGTAGAGAAAAGCTTCAAATGTGATCAGTGTGGACAATGTTTATCACAGAAAGGCAATCTTACTACACATGTATTAATTCATTCAGAAGAGAAAAACTTCATGTGTGATCATAGTGGTAAATGTTTCTCACAGAAGGGCAATCTCACCACATATTTATTAGCTCATTCAGATGAGAAAAACTTCATGTGTGATCAGTGTGGTAAATGTTTCTCACAGAAGAGTAATCTCACCAACCATTTATTAGCTCATTCAGTTGAGAAACACCTCATGTGTGATCAGTGTGGTAAATGTTTCTCACAGAAGAGCAATCTCACCAACCATTTATTAGCTCATTCCGTAGAGATAAGCTTCAAGTGTGATCAGTGTGATAAATGTTTCTCACAGAAGGGCCATCTCACCACACATATATTAGCTCATTCAGGTGAGAAAATGTTCATGTGTGATCATTGTGGTAAATATTTCTCACAGAAGGGCCATCTCACCACACATTTATGAGCTCATTCAGGTGAGAAAAACTTCATGTGTGATCAGTGTGGTAAATGTTTCTCACAGAAGAACAATCTCATCACATTTATTAATTTATTCAAAAGGGAAAAACTTCAAGTGTGATCAGTTTGGTAAAAGTTTCTCACAGAAGGGCAACCTCACCACACATTTATTAGGTCATTCAAGTGAGAAAACTTCATGTGTGATAAGTGTGCTAAATGTTTCTCTCATAAGAGCAATCTCACCACAACTTTATTAGCTCATTCAGGTGAGAAAAACTTCATGTTTGATCAGTGTGGTAAATGTTTCAAACACAAGGGCAATCTCACCAAACATTGATTAGCTCATTCAGGTGAGAGAACCCTCAAGAGTGATCAGTGTGGGAAATGTCTCTCACAGAAGGGCAATCTCACCACACATTTATTTTCTCATTCAGGTGAGAAAAACTTCATGTGTGACCAGTGTGGTAAATGTTTCTCACAGAAAAGCAATCTCACCACACATTTATTAGCTCATTCAGTAGAGAAAAACTTCATGTGTGAACAGTATGGTAAAATATTTTCTCACAGAAGGGCAATCTCATTCATTTATTAGCTCGTTCAGGTGAGAAAAACTTCCATTGTGATCATTGTGCTAAATGTTTCTCGCAGAAGGGCCATCTCACCACACATTTATTAGCTCATTCAGTAGAGAAAAGCTTCAAATGTGATCAGTGTGGTAAATGTTTCTCACAGAAGGGCAATTTCACCACACATTTATTAATTCATTCAGAAGAGAAAAACTTCATGTGTGATCAGAGTGGTAAATGTTTGTCACAGAAGGGCAATCTCACCACACATTTATTAGCTCATTCAGCTGAGAAAAACTTCATGCGTGATCAGTGTTGTAAATGTTTCTCACAGAGGCGCAATCTCACCACACATTTATTAGCTCATTCAGTTGAGAAACACCTCATGTGTGATTAGCGTGGTAAATGTTTGTCACAGAAGGGCAATCTCACCACACATTTATTAGCTCATTCAGCTGAGAAAAACTTCAAGTGTGATCAGTGTGGTAAATGTTTCTCACAGAAGGGCCATCTCACCACACATTTATTAGCTCATTCAGGAGAGAAAAACTTCAAAGTGTGATCAGTGTGGTAAATGTTTCTCATAGAAGGACAATCTCACCACATTTATTAATTTATTCAAGAGAAAAACTTCAAGTGTGATCAGTGTGGTAAAACTTTCTAACAAAAGGGCAACCTCACCATACATTTATTAGCTCATTCAGGTGAGAAAACTTCATGTGTGATCAGTGTGCTAAATGTTTCTCACAGATGAGCAGTCTCACCAAACATATATTAGCTCATTCAGTAGGCCTAGAAAAAAACTTCAGGTGTAATCATTGTGGTAAATGTTTCTCACAGAAGGGCAATCTCACCACACATTTATTAGCTCATTCAGGTGAGAAAAACTTCATGTGTGATCAGTGTGGTAAATGTTTCTCACGGAAGGACAATCCCAACACACATTTATTCATTCATTCAGAAGAGAAAAACGTCAAGTGTGATCAATGTGGTAAATGTTTCAAACACAAGGGCAATCTCACCAAACATTTATTAGTGCATTCAGGTGAGAACAAAATCATGTCTGATCAGTGTGGTAAATGTTTCTCACAGAAGGGCAATCTCACCACACATATATTATCTCATTCAGGTGAGAACAACTTCATGTGTGATTAGTGTGGTAAATGTTTCTCACAGAGGAGCAATATCACCAAATATTTATTAGCTCATTCAGTAGAGAAAATCTTCAAGTGTGATCAGTGTGGTAACTGTTTCTCACAGAAGGGCAATCTCACCACACATAATTATTAGCTCATTCAGGTGAGAAAAACTTGATGTGTGATGTTTGTGATAAATGTTTCTCACAGAAGGACAATCTCACCACACATTATTAGCTCATTCAGGTGAGAAATACTTCAGGTGTGATCAGTGTGGTAAATGTTTCTCACAGAAGAGCCAGCTCACCACACATTTATTAGCTCTTTCAGGAGAGAAAAAGTTCATGTGTGGTCCGTGTGTTAAATTTTGCTCACAGAAGGGCAGTTTCACCAAACATTTATTAGCTCATTCAGTAGAGAAAAGCTTCAAATGTGATCAGTGTGGACAATGTTTATCACAGAAAGGCAATCTTACTACACATGTATTAATTCATTCAGAAGAGAAAAACTTCATGTGTGATCATAGTGGTAAATGTTTCTCACAGAAGGGCAATCTCACCACACATTTATTAGCTCATTCAGATGAGAAAAACTTCATGTGTGATCAGTGTGGTAAATGTTTCTCACAGAAGAGCAATCTCACCAACCATTTATTAGCTCATTCCGTAGAGAAAAGCTTCAAGTGTGATCAGTGTGATAAATGTTTCTCACAGAAGGGCAATATCACCACACACATATTAGCTCATTCAGGTGAGAAAATGTTCATGTGTGATCATTGTGGTAAATATTTCTCACAGAAGGGCCATCTCACCACACATTTATTAGCTCATTCAGGTGAGAAAAACTTCATGTGTGATCAGTGTGGTAAATGTTTCTCACAGAAGAACAATCTCACCACATTTATTAATTTATTCAAAAGGGAAAAACTTCAAGTGTGGTCAGTTTGGTAAAAGTTTCTCACAGAAGGGCAACCTCACCACACATTTATTAGGTCATTCAAGTGAGAAAACTTCATGTGTGATAAGTGTGCTAAATGTTTCTCTCATAAGAGCAATCTCACCACAACTTTATTAGCTCATTCAGGTGAGAAAAACTTCATGTTTGATCAGTGTGGTAAATGTTTCAAACACAAGGGCAATCTCACCAAACATTGATTAGCTCATTCAGGTGAGAGAACCCTCAAGAGTGATCAGTGTGGGAAATGTCTCTCACAGAAGGGCAATCTCACCACACATTTATTTTCTCATTCAGGTGAGAAAAACTTCATGTGTGACCAGTGTGGTCAATGTTTCTCACAGAAAAGCAATCTCACCACACATTTATTAGCTCATTCAGTAGAGAAAAACTTCATGTGTGAACAGTATGGTAATATTTTCTGACAGAAGGGCAATCTCATTCATTTATTAGCTCGTTCAGGTGAGAAAAACTTCCATTGTGATCATTGTGCTAAATGTTTCTCGCAGAAGGGCCAGCTCACCACACATTTATTAGCTCATTCAGTAGAGAAAAGCTTCAAATGTGATCAGTGTGGTAAATGTTTCTCACAGAAGGGCAATTTCACCACACATTTGTTAATTCATTCAGAAGAGAAAAACTTCATGTGTGATCAGAGTGGTAAATGTTTGTCACAGAAGGGCAATCTCACCACACATTTATTAGCTCATTCAGCTGAGAAAAACTTCATGCGTGATCAGTGTTGTAAATGTTTCTCACAGAGGCGCAAGCTCACCACACATTTATTAGCTCATTCAGTTGAGAAACACCTCATGTGTGATTAGCGTGGTAAATGTTTGTCACAGAAGGGCAATCTCACCACACATTTATTAGCTCATTCAGCTGAGAAAAATTTCAAGTGTGATCATTGTGGTAAATGTTTCTCACAGAAGGGCAATCTCACCACACATTTATTAGCTCATTCAGGTGAGAAAAACTTCAAGTGTGATCAGTGTGGTAAATGTTTCTCACAGAAGGGCCATCTCACCACACATTTATTAGCTCATTCAGGAGAGAAAAACTTCAAGTGTGATCAGTGTGGTAAATGTTTCTCATAGAAGGACAATCTCACCACATTTATTAATTTATTCAAGAGAAAAACTTCAAGTGTGATCAGTGTGGTAAAACTTTTTAACAAAAGGGCAACCTCACCATACATTTATTAGCTCATTCAGGTGAGAAAACTTCATGTGTGATCAGTGTGCTAAATGTTTCTCACAGATGAGCAGTCTCACCAAACATATATTAGCTCATTCAGTAGGCCTAGAAAAAAACTTCAGGTGTAATCATTGTGGTAAATGTTTCTCACAGAAGGGCAATCTCACCACACATTTATTAGCTCATTCAGGTGAGAAAAACTTCATGTGTGATCAGTGTGGTAAATGTTTCTCACGGAAGGACAATCCCAACACACATTTATTCATTCATTCAGAAGAGAAAAACGTCAAGTGTGATCAATGTGGTAAATGTTTCAAACACAAGTGCAATCTCACCAAACATTTATTAGTGCATTCAGGTGAGAACAAAATCATGTCTGATCAGTGTGGTAAATGTTTCTCACAGAAGGGCAATCTCACCACATATATATTATCTCATTCAGGTGAGAACAACTTCATGTGTGATTAGTGTGGTAAATGTTTCTCACAGAGGAGCAATATCACCAAATATTTATTAGCTCATTCAGTAGAGAAAATCTTCAAGTGTGATCAGTGTGGTAACTGTTTCTCACAGAAGGGCAATCTCACCACACATATATTAGCTCATTCAGGTGAGAAAAACTTGATGTGTGATCTTTGTGATAAATGTTTCTCACAGAAGGACAATCTCACCACACATTATTAGCTCATTCAGGTGAGAAATACTTCAGGTGTGATCAGTGTGGTAAATGTTTCTCACAGAAGAGCCAGCTCACCACACATTTATTAGCTCTTTCAGGAGAGAAAAAGTTCATGTGTGGTCCGTGTGTTAAATTTTGCTCACAGAAGGGCAGTTTCACCAAACATTTATTAGCTCATTCAGTAGAGAAAAGCTTCAAATGTGATCAGTGTGGACAATGTTTATCACAGAAAGGCAATCTTACTACACATGTATTAATTCATTCAGAAGAGAAAAACTTCATGTGTGATCAGTGTGGTAAATGTTTCTCACAGAAGAGCAATCTCACCAACCATTTATTAGCTCATTCCGTAGAGAAAAGCTTCAAGTGTGATCAGTGTGATAAATGTTTCTCACAGAAGGGCAATATCACCACACATATATTAGCTCATTCAGGTGAGAAAATGTTCATGTGTGATCATTGTGGTAAATATTTCTCACAGAAGGGCCATCTCACCACACATTTATTAGCTCATTCAGGTGAGAAAAACTTCATGTGTGATCAGTGTGGTAAATGTTTCTCACAGAAGAACAATCTCACCACATTTATTAATTTATTCAAAAGGGAAAAACTTCAAGTGTGATCAGTTTGGTAAAAGTTTCTCACAGAAGGGCAACCTCACCACACATTTATTAGGTCATTCAAGTGAGAAAACTTCATGTGTGATAAGTGTGCTAAATGTTTCTCTCATAAGAGCAATCTCACCACAACTTTATTAGCTCATTCAGGTGAGAAAAACTTCATGTTTGATCAGTGTGGTAAATGTTTCAAACACAAGGGCAATCTCACCAAACATTGATTAGCTCATTCAGGTGAGAGAACCCTCAAGAGTGATCAGTGTGGGAAATGTCTCTCACAGAAGGGCAATCTCACCACACATTTATTTTCTCATTCAGGTGAGAAAAACTTCATGTGTGACCAGTGTGGTAAATGTTTCTCACAGAAAAGCAATCTCACCACACATTTATTAGCTCATTCAGGTGAGAAAAAAAAATTCATGTGTGATTAGTGTGCTAAATGTTTCTCACAGATGAGCAGTCTCACCAAACATATATTAGCTCATTCAGTAGGCCTAGAAAAAAACTTCAGGTGTAATCATTGTGGTAAATGTTTCTCACAGAAGGGCAATCTCACCACACATTTATTAGCTCATTCAGGTGAGAAAAACTTCATGTGTGATCAGTGTGGTAAATGTTTCTCACGGAAGGACAATCCCAACACACATTTATTCATTCATTCAGAAGAGAAAAACGTCAAGTGTGATCAATGTGGTAAATGTTTCAAACACAAGGGCAATCTCACCAAACATTTATTAGTGCATTCAGGTGAGAACAAAATCATGTCTGATCAGTGTGGTAAATGTTTCTCACAGAAGGGCAATCTCACCACACATATATTATCTCATTCAGGTGAGAACAACTTCATGTGTGATTAGTGTGGTAAATGTTTCTCACAGAGGAGCAATATCACAAAATATTTATTAGCTCATTCAGTAGAGAAAATCTTCAAGTGTGATCAGTGTGGTAACTGTTTCTCACAGAAGGGCAATCTCACCACACATATATTAGCTCATTGAGGTGAGAAAAACTTGATGTGTGATCTTTGTGATAAATGTTTCTCACAGAAGAGCCAGCTCACCACACATTTATTAGCTCTTTCAGGAGAGAAAAAGTTCATGTGTTGTCCGTGTGTTAAATTTTGCTCACAGAAGGGCAGTTTCACCAAACATTTATTAGCTCATTCAGTAGAGAAAAGCTTCAAATGTGATCAGTGTGGACAATGTTTATCACAGAAAGGCAATCTTACTACACATGTATTAATTCATTCAGAAGAGAAAAACTTCATGTGTGATCATAGTGGTAAATGTTTCTCACAGAAGGGCAATCTCACCACACATTTATTAGCTCATTCAGATGAGAAAAACTTCATGTGTGATCAGTGTGGTAAATGTTTCTCACAGAAGAGCAATCTCACCAACCATTTATTAGCTCATTCCGTAGAGTAAAGCTTCAAGTGTGATCAGTGTGATAAATGTTTCTCACAGAAGGGCAATATCACCATACATATATTAGCTCATTCATGTGAGAAAATGTTCATGTGTGATCATTGTGGTAAATATTTCTCACAGAAGGGCCATCTCACCACACATTTATTAGCTCATTCAGGTGAGAAAAACTTCATGTGATCAGTGTGGTAAATGTTTCTCACAGAAGAACAATCTCACCACATTTATTAATTTATTCAAAAGGGAAAAACTTCAAGTGTGGTCAGTTTGGTAAAAGTTTCTCACAGAAGGGCAACCTCACCACACATTTATTAGGTCATTCAAGTGAGAAAACTTCATGTGTGATAAGTGTGCTAAATGTTTCTCTCATAAGAGCAATCTCACCACAACTTTATTAGCTCATTCAGGTGAGAAAAACTTCATGTTTGATCAGTGTGGTAAATGTTTCAAACACAAGGGCAATCTCACCAAACATTGATTAGCTCATTCAGGTGAGAGAACCCTCAAGAGTGATCAGTGTGGGAAATGTCTCTCACAGAAGGGCAATCTCACCACACATTTATTTTCTCATTCAGGTGAGAAAAACTTCATGTGTGACCAGTGTGGTAAATGTTTCTCACAGAAAAGCAATCTCACCACACATTTATTAGCTCATTCAGGTGAGAAAAAAAAATTCATGTGTGATTAGTGTGCTAAATGTTTCTCACAGATGAGCAGTCTCACCAAACATATATTAGCTCATTCAGTAGGCCTAGAAAAAAACTTCAGGTGTAATCATTGTGGTAAATGTTTCTCACAGAAGGGCAATCTTACCACACATTTATTAGCTCATTCAGGTGAGAAAAACTTGATGTGTGATCTTTGTGATAAATGTTTCTCACAGAAGGACAATCTCACCACACATTATTAGCTCATTCAGGTGAGAAATACTGCAGGTGTGATCAGTGTGGTAAATGTTTCTCACAGAAGAGCCAGCTCACCAAACATTTATTAGCTCTTTCAGGAGAGAAAAAGTTCATGTGTGTTAAATTATGCTCACAGAAGGGCAGTTTCACCAAACATTTATTAGCTCATTCAGTAGAGAAAAGCTTCAAATGTGATCAGTGTGGACAATGTTTATCACAGAAAGGCAATCTTACTACACATGTATTAATTCATTCAGAAGAGAACAACTTCATGTGTGATCATAGTGGTAAATGTTTCTCACAGAAGGGCAATCTCACCACACATTTATTAGCTCATTCAGATGAGAAAAACTTCATGTGTGATCAGTGTGGTAAATGTTTCTCACAGAAGAGCAATCTCTCCAACCATTTATTAGCTCATTCAGTTGAGAAACACCTCATGTGTGATCAGTGTGGTAAATGTTTCTCACAGAAGAGCAATCTCACCAACCATTTATTAGCTCATTCCGTAGAGAAAAGCTTCAAGTGTGATAAATGTTTCTCACAGAAGGGCAATCTCACCACACATATATTAGCTCATTCAGGTGAGAAAATGTTCATGTGTGATCATTGTGGTAAATATCTCTCACAGAAGGGCCATCTCACCACACATTTATTAGCTCATTCAGGTGAGAAAAACTTCATGTGTGATCAGTTTGGTAAAAGTTTCTCACAGAAGGGCAACCTCATCACACATTTATTAGGTCATTCAAGTGAGAAAACTTCATGTGTGATAAGTGTGCTAAATGTTTCTCTCATAAGAGCAATCTCACCACAACTTTATTAGCTCATTCAGGTGAGAAAAACTTCATGTTTGATCAGTGTGGTAAATGTTTCAAACACAAGGGCAATCTCACCAAACATTGATTAGCTCATTCAGGTGAGAGAACCCTCAAGAGTGATCAGTGTGGGAAATGTTTCTCACAGAAGGGCAATCTCACCACACATTTATTAATTCATTCAGAAGAGAAAACCTTCTAGAGTGATCAGTGTGGTAAATGTTTCTCACAGAAGGGCAATCTCACCACACATTTATTAGCTCATTGAGGTGAGAAAAACTTCAAGTTTGATCAGTGTGGTAAATGTTTGTCACAAAAGGGCAATCTCACTAAACATTTATTAGCTCATTCAGGTGAGAAAAACCTCAATTGTGATCAGTGTGGTACATGTTTCTCACAGAAGGGCAATCTCACCACATATTTATTTGCTCATTCAGGTGACAAAAACTTCAAGTGTGATCAGTGTGTTAAATTGTTCTCACAGAAGGGCAGTCTCACCAAATAATTATTAGCTCATTCAGGTGAGAAAAACTTCAAGTGTGATCAGTTTGGTAAATGTTTCAAACACAAGGGCAATCTCACCACACATTTATTAGTTCACTCAGGTCTGGGTAGGTGTTATTTATATATTTGTTCATCAATTTATGTATTCATTATTGTTATTTTTTCCTCCCTAGGCCTCCATCAAGCTTAAAAAAACATTCTCAAGATACCGATTCAAGATTAATTTGTAAAAAATTGGGTAGAAAAATGTCTCAGCCAAAACCGGTTTCTTCAAAATCACTGGCTCGCCAGGAACATAATATACACCTAAATGACACGAAAGATCTAAATAATAAAAAAGGAAGTTGGCGAAAGGTCCTAAGTCTAAAAACGAAGCGGGCGAAAGTCCTAAAATCTGGAAAGAGGTTTACAACGTTATGGAGGGTGGCAAGAGAAGTAATAAGGGTGTGAAAGATGTGAATGGGCAAGTGCTAGTAGAAAAGCAAGAAAGTCGAGAGATGGAGGGAGCACTTCATTGAATTGTTGAATTTAGGAAATGAGATGCCGGCAAACATAGTTGGATGGGGTATGGGAAGGAGAAGAAGAGATGTAGTGGAGGAGGAGGTGGGGATCAGGAGATCAGAAGTATGCGAGGCTTTTAAAAGGGTGAATATGGGTAATCAGGGATAGATGGAGTGTGCGGGGAGATTCAGGGGTATGGTGGCGAGATAGTGATTGAATGGGTATTACAAATGTGTATAATAGCATGGAAGAAGTAAAGTGTGATTGAAGACTGGAAGGCAGGCATAATAGTCCCCCATGTATAAGGGTAAAGGGGAGAGAGGAGTGTGTGATAATCACAGGGGGATATGTCTCCTGAGCAAAGTAGGGAATATGTACAGTAGGGTAGGGATCGAGAGTGAGATTGAGAACGGAGAAATGGGTAGGAGAAGAGCAGGGTTGGTTTAGGAATGGAAGAGGGTGTGTAGACCAGAGTTTTTCCTTGAAATATTATCTGGAGAAGGGACAAAAGTTGTATGCTGCTTATATGGACTTGGAGAATGCCTATGAATGAGTTGTTTGAGAAGGTCTGTGGAAAGTATTGAGAATATATAGAGTTGCTGGCGAGTTACTGAGAGCGGTGAAGGGCAAGTAAGAGGGTGCAAGGGCGGTAGAGTATGTGAGGAGTGAAGAAAGTGAGTTATTTGATCTGAATGATGGGTTAAAGCAAGGGTGTGATGTCTCCATGGTTGTTCAATATACATAATAATGGATGGAGTCATGAAAGAAATACAAGGAAGAGCAGTGGATGTTGGTGTACTCCTGATAAGGGAAGGAAGTGAGTAGAAGTGGCATGTACTCCTGTTTGTTGATGATAGAGTTCTGATGAGTGAAAATGAGTTAGAGTTACAGGGTCTGGTAGAAACAGTATGTTTGGAACCGTGTGTGAGAAACGGAACCTGAAGGTAAATGCGGGGAAGAGTAAGGTTATGGTCTTTGTAAGGTGTGCAGTTACAGAGTGTGAGGTGAGGTTGAATGATCATGTTATGGCGAATGTCAGTGTATTTCAATATATGGGCAGGTGATGAGTAAAGATGGAAGTATGGAGGATGAAGTGCGGGAGAGGGTGCAACAGGGGAAGAGGGTTGTAGGACCGTTGAATGCAGTGATATGCAATAGGGTGGCCAGCATGGAAGTAAAGGAGCCGTTGCATGATAGTGTGTAATCCCAACATTGCCAAACAGGAGTGAAGCAATGACATTGTTGGAGATGCGCAAATAAAGAATAAGAGGGGGGGAAATGAGTTACTTGAGAAGTGCATGCAGAGTTACATGGAGGGATAGACAGAGGAATGGTGAAGTACGAGACCACTGTGGTGTGGATATGCTGGAGAGTGTGAGAAAGAACACCTTGAGATGGTTCGGCCATGTGGAACGTATGGGAAGCGAGAGAATGACTAGGAGAGTATACGAGGTGGAAAGAGGCAGACAGAGTGTGAGGTGGAAGGATGGAGTTGAGAGGTATGAGTGAAAGCAGTGTTGGGTGGGAGGAGGGGCGTCGGTTGACAAATGGCGATTCATTTGTGGCCGCTCCTTCGGGGATTATGGTGTCTGGCAATAGATTGATAGAAGTCACCATCTAACTAAATGACCAAATTATGATGCATCAATCCAAGCACAAATAGAAGGGTTGTAGATGTTTTGGAACTACAGTTTAAGCACTTATACGTTTCATCTTGTTATGTACTTAAAGTTTCTCCTTGGCGCCAGGTGCCGAATTTACGAACCCTTGAGACGCTTTGATTGTTAGGAACTTGGCCCGTCTCCAGCACTTCCAAGTAAAGGCTGGCACACGCGCTCAGCTCAGAAGTTCAATATTGTGAACGCCAGTTTGACGTTACATTCATACAGTACTGTATATCTGAGGCCGCCAAACGCGTTAAGTTCGACATGCCAGGCCCAAAATTGTACCGACTAGTTTGAAGCTAATTGGAGTGAGTGCTTGAGTGGTAGGTTGTGCAGGCCTGCGAAACCTGCACAAACCGTCAAGCCACCCCACACACATGCTCAAACAGGCCTGTCTGGTAGTGAGACTGAACAGATCGAAATATACGTATATAAATGGGCTTACGGTCATATTCTTAAACATCCATAGCTTCAAATGAATATTTTTTCTATTGGTTTAATACAAAAAAAAAAAAAAAAAAATAAAAATCCTGAACTACACTGAAATAAACTTGCATGCTTGTCAAGGATATTTGTACAAATATAATTAGAGACATGATTAGAGTTGAATAAATAAAAATAAGGAATAACCTTTGACAGTGACTGCACAGACCGTTTTTTAGTGTGCGTATATGCCAGTAGTTTAACAGTGTGTGAACGGATAATATTACTATTATTATTATTATTATTATTATTATTAGTATTATTATTATTAGTAGTAGTAGTAGTATTACACACACTGCACACAAAAGCACAAGCATACACACACACACAAGCACAAGCACACGCACAAACGCTCCCCCCCCCCCCCACACACACACAAGCACAAACACACGCAAACTGTCTCACCCCTCTCTCTCTCTCTCACACACACACACACACACACACACACACACACACACACACACACACACACACTCAAACTACCCTGTATAGTCTTGAGTTCGACAACCCGAATCTGGCGCTTTTCCAGCCCTTCCAAGTATAAGACCTGCCGGGGACATAGCTAACGGGGCTTGTGATCTGCTGAGGCGTAGTCGAGGGCCCAGATAGCGTTAGGGCCTTTATGATGGCTTGTATCCGGATTACTGAGTTAAGGGGAGGGTACAGTCTTTTCTGGACCACCTTCTCCCTCATTTTTAGCCTCATTAATGTTGAGGTTTTAAGACTCTTACGCCGTTTGTTTGGCGATTTTAAGAGCTTTCGCCTAATTTTTGTTCTCCAATAATAAGACCTTTCATGTCATTTTGACGTCGATTGTTTCCTGGCGAGAGATAGCGAGCCTGTAACTTAGGAGGAACCGACATACGGCCGAAACAAGTTTATACCGAAACATTTTCAATTCTGAATCGAAGAGGGGTCTTAGGGATGTTTTTCAGATTCATAAAGGTTTAGGGAGCAAACTAATATATACCCTTAACCCATTCACTATACGATGACGCTATTATAATTTTCTCTTGCTATAATTAGACTACTCAGTTTAGTTTAGTTTATTGGAGGTACAAAATCAATTGAGCTTAACCCTTTCAGGATAATTGATATATGTTCTGGATATCATTAAACAAGTTTATTCAGATCAGGAAGGATATATGCAAGTCATGGGGTTAGTTGAGATAACTTTATCCTTTAATTTTCGTAGATCCTTCCTATGCTGTCTAACATCGTCTTATGATAGCCAAAATAAGCGCACACATCGCATCACCATCCTCAAAGGGTAAAATACCACGATATTACTTCACAGGCAGAACAAAATCGTCTAATATTATTTGTGTATTCTTCTACTGTATTATTTGTGTATTCTTCTACTGTATTATTTGTGTATTCTTCTACTGTATTTCAATTTCAGTCTTTACCTTCTACTAATGACCAAACACCCAATCCCTCCCATGTATACCACCCCTAACTCTTCCATTCCCACTCCCTAATCCACCAATCCATCAATTAAAGTTATTTTCTAGCTTTTCTTTAGCCATCCTCTCCTGTCCTAAACTCTTCCATTCCCACTCCTTAAGGGGAGATTTCCACCTGGAGGATTTTTTTCTGGATCCCTTTCTCCCTCATGTTTAGCCCCATTGCTTTTGAGATTTTAAGACACTTGCCCCATTAGTTTGGCGATTTTAAGAACCCTCTCCCCATTTCTGTCAATTTTAAGACTATTCGCGCTATTTAGGTGTCGAATTTTTTATGGCGAGCGATAGCGAGCCTGTAATTTAAGGGGAACCGGCCTTTGGCCGGGAAATTTTTCTACCGAAAAATGTACAAATTTATCTTGAAAAGGGGTCTAGGGGGAGTAATTTTAAGCTTGATGGAAGTTTAGGGCATCAACTAAAAACCTCCCCTTAATCCATCAATTAGTTATTTTCTAGCTTTTCTTTCCTGTCCTGTCCTATCTAATATTACCCAGTATAAAACAATGAGGCCACCGTATTGGAGGGGTTGCTGACACTAGAAACCTTTGAAGTACTCTGGCTCGTGAATAACAACCAATCCGGAACCCATAATTAAGGGGGTAATGCTTGGATTTTGGTCTATATATTTATTGTTGTATTTATTTTTGAGCTTCCTTGCTAGACCTCCATTAAGCTTAGAAAAACACCCCCTAGACCCCCTTTCAAGATAAATTTGTATATTTTTCGGTATAACAATTTCCCGACCAAAGGCCGGTTCCTTCTAAAATCAGAGGCTCGCTTTCGCTCGTCAGGAAAAAATCGACACCTAAATGGCACGAAAGGTCCGAAAATTAGCAACGAAATGGGGTGAAAGGTGTTAAAATCGTCATACTAATGGGCCGAAAAAGTAATATGCTAAAAACATGAGGGAGAAGGAGGTCCATAAAAAGCGATTAGTGCCCCCTTAATTGCAACGGACAGCGCATTTTCATGGAACACGATCATTGCAGATTTGAAGGTGCAATGCAATCAGAATCAGCTAAGGGGCAGGTATGTTGCTTTTTTTTTAACCGCCTTCTCCCTCATGTTTAGCATATTAGTTTTGAAATTTTAAGACGTTCGTTCCATTGATTTGTCGATTTTAAGACTTTTCACCCCATTTCTTTGTCAATATCAAGACCTTTCATGCCATTTAGGTGTCGATTTTTTCCTGGCGAGCGATAGCGAGCCTGTATTTCTAGAAGGAACCGGCTTTTGGCCGTGTAATTTTTCTACCGAAAAATTGACAAATTTATATATAAGGGGTGTTATTTTAAGCTTGATGGAGGTCTAGCGAGGAAACTAAAAAAAGAAAACAAAATAATAATTAAATACGTAAACCAAACAAAAAAACAAGCACTACCCCCTTTAGTCCGGGTGAGAATTGGTTCATTATTGTTTTTGGTGATGAATGATTGTAAATCCAGTATGCTAATGAATACTCCGAAAGGTTGACACAATACGCAAGCACACTATTTGAGGAGCACAGATATTATGACAAACATTTTTAAGATACCGACCAGGCACAAAAGACTTGAAGGCCATATAAACTTATCCATATGAGCGTGCAGTCCTTAACTGAGCTTGGAGACTTAGACTAGAACAGATACATGTGATAAGGTGTACAAGGTTTATTTAATATAAGTAGAATAGGTTACAATAGCTGGTGTAATATTTTGACATTTTTTTGTTTAGCCAAATCTAGGTGGCAAAATGGAGCAATGTTGTATCAAGACTGAGTTAAGTGGGAGAGGTAATGCAGGAAAGTGTGCATTAGGCTGCCTTGCTTTGGTCGTTTATTCCCTTCATGGGGCATATTGGGAACTATGGAGTAAAATAGTAACTATATATATTTTACTAATAATCACCAAAACAAGAGACTTAGTGCTTAAGACTATTTATGAAAAATTTCGTGTTTTATCAGCCTTAACCATATGTATGGCGTCAATGTTTTTCCTCATTCCACGTTTTAAGTTTCATGTTAGTACTTTTCCAGTTACTTGTGCAAGTGACTCTACTTGTCAGATCAGCTTAATGAAAATTAGTCAATCATTTGTGTGGATCTTGTGACTAAGCAATATTAGCCATCATCAGTGTAAAAAAGTGGCGAGACGACTGTCAATAGAGATTATGTTTATTGAATACTTGAAAAGTCACCGTGACTGAATATTAGAAACTCAGGCAAAATATTGACCTTGCTTGACTAATAAGTGGATAATTATATAGCTTAAGGGGAGGCAGACCGTTTGTTTGGTCTATTAATTCATGTACCGTATTCATATATTTTTTTAGTTTCCTCCCTAGACCTCCATCAAGCTTAGAAAAAACACCCCCTAGAGGGCCTAGACCCCCCTTCAAGATAAACTTGCACATTTTTCGGCAGAAAAATTTCCCGGCCGAAGGCCGGTTCCTTCTAAAATTGCAGGCTCGCTATCGCTCGCCAGAAAAAAACGACACCTAAATGGCAAGAAAGGTGTTAAAATTGACAACGAAATGGGACAAAAGGTGTTAAAATTGCCAAACTAATGGGCCGAACGTCTTATAATCTCAAAACTATTGGGGCTAATCATGAGGGAGTAAGTGGTCCAGCAAAACGGTCTGCCTCCCCTTAAATAGATAACTTCCTATCATGGATTAGATTAGTATATTATCTTATGTGAGGGAATTAGTTACTTCGAACTAAATATAGTCGTTACATACATATCACACCACATTATTTACAATGTATAAACAATAGAAATACTGAACGGTACGTGGTAACATTGATTATATTACGATCAAGCTGTTACTTCCTCAGTTGCCAAAGTAGGGTAACATTGACATGGTATCGCAATTGGAAGATTTGTTATGATTTCAAAATTAATAGCTCAGAGCAGAGTTTTATCAGATGTGTAAACTAAATCAATATGTACAAATATACTTAACTGAATGTTCATTAACATAATTAGAATATCCTAATAATAAACTAGAATATAATATGATATAGTATTCAATACAATTGCTTGATCATATTAAGCGATATATGATAAAATAGTGAATAACCCCACGTTCATAATAAATTGTAAGTCGACGAAATGCGCTTATGTTCAGTATTAATATTTTGTTGGTTATGATAATGATCATAAATATATAATTGTACAGCATACTGTACTTGGAATAATTAACATATTGCCTTACATACACATACAGTATATAGTACTTAATTTTACTAAGACAAGATAAAACAGACGCAGTTTCCCTAGCTGGTAAACATATGATAACTTAAGGGGGCCCACCTCGTTATTTATTTTCTATCTGTCTCCCTCTCTCTCTGGGTTGTATCCATTTGGTCCAATTCAGCCTACTGTTTTAAGACGTTTATCCCAATTCAGGTGTCCATTTTTCCTGATGAGCGGTAGCGAGCCAGCATATTTAAAAAAACACACACAGTTTTTGACAGCAGGCTAAATTTGTACATTTTTCGGTAGAAAAATGTCTCCGGCGAAGTCGGATTTCTCCATACAATGCTGGCTTACTATAGCTCGCCAGGAGGAAATCGACACCTGGATGAGGTTAAACGTTGTAAAACAGTAGGCTGAATGGGGCCGAATGGATACAAGCCAGAGAAAGAGAGAAGAGTAGAGAAAAAAGCAGGTCACCTCCCTTAAAAGAAGAAAAATACTATACAGAAATTAATTGATTATAACCATGTAATATCCAAGTTTCTCTGTGAAATGTGATACCCTTAGCTGTAATTATCACATCAATCATTACGACCCTGAAGCTACATTGCCGTAGTATTTATTTCAGTCCGATAAGGCTAATCTATTTCTTATTAATTTCACCCAACACCAAACACCTCCAATGATATTAATGAAAGCATATATGTGATATACCGGTATTCGAACCTGGGTTATCACACACATATTTGTAAACACTCTAACCATTACACCATTAATAGGAATGTTGTTAATTATCAGTTATCTCCTCTGTTGTTGATTACTTTATTGTAAATATATAATACAATTGATATTAGTAGTAATGTTATCACAAAGACATGCACAAATTGATCTAATGAATATGATATAACTTAAGACACTTAGTATATCAATAGTAACGCTTTTTTACAATACACCCTATTGTTCCAGTACCATAACCTATTTGCTACACAATATACTAAATCCAATACACGAGTGACGAGTAATGCTGATAATAATGTTGGCTTCTAATTAATAGACCAGGAACTGAGTCAGAGAGTAAGCAATCAAATGGAGTTTCTAGAGTGAGGATAATGTTATTGTTCAATTAAGGGAGCCCACCTCGATTTTGTTTTGTTTTATCTTTCACTCCTTATCTCTTTGGCTTGTATCCGTTCGGCCCCATTCAGCCTTCTGTTTTAAGACGTTTACCCCCATCCAGGTGTCAATATTTTCCTAGCAAGCGGTAGCGAGCCAGCATATATATATTTTTTTTGTTTTACAGCAAGCTAAATTTGTAAATTTTTCGATAGAAAAATGTCTCCGACGAAGCCGGATATCTTCATACAATGAAGGCTTGCTATCGCTCGCCAGGAAGAAATCGACACCTGGATGGGGATAAACGTCTTAAAACAGTTGGCTGAGTGGGGCCAAATGGATACAAGTCAGAGAAAGAGGGGAAAGGAGAGAAAGATAAAAAAAAAAGCCGGTGACCCCCCTTAACGTTATGACATTTGCTAACTGTGAAAGTGGGGCTAAATACTTGTTAGTGGACGTAGAGAGGGTTTAGTCTGTCTGTCTGTCTGTCTGTCTGTCTGTCTGAGAGTGTGTGTCTGTGTGCGTAAGTGTGTGTGTCTGTGTGCGTAAGTGTGTGTGTGTGTGTCTGTCTGTGTGAGTGTGGGTGTATGCACGTGAGTCTCTGCGTACTTTACTACTAACTGGCCACCAACACACACACACACACACACACACAAAAACACACACACACACACACACACACACACACACACACACACACACACACAAACAAATGCAGGCCAAAAAAAAAAAAAACTAACATAAAACACATACACATAACAATATATCACAATAACGTGGATATGGGGCCAACAATATCAGAGTTCAGAGCACACTATGCTTTTATTACAAACATATGAACGGATATTGCTGGTGTACGTTAGAATTATTGAATGTTGCATTGCGAATTAATGCATACTGCCAATTATTCAGCAAAAGTAAAATAATTCTAGGTTGTGTTGCACAGTGCAAAGCGGGCTGGATATGTATCGTTTGTAAAATTAAGTTATAATGATGAAAACACGACTTAATATGGACATTACTCTATACGTTAATATTGGGGCCTGGTGATACGACACTGAATGATCAACTTACAAATAGTAGAACACAAATTTATAATAATCCCTAACGAACATATTTACCTCCCACACACACACACACACACACACACACACGCTCGTGTTCTCTCTCTCTCTCTCTCTCTCTCACTTACGCACGAACGCGGGCACACGCACATACATGCATGTTTACTAATAACAAACCTTAGACAAATTGAATATGTTGAAATACTGAAGTAGTAATAGTCATACAATAATTTGAAAGGCTTTGCATTTGAATCAAGAGAAATCTTTCTCTCTTAACGGAGTGGTCAATTTATGGAACAAACTGCCAAATAATGTCACAAAGTGCTCAACGGTCCAAGTATTATAATATAGTAAATATCTTGCCTTGAATCACCGATTAAGGGGGGTCACCTGTTTGTTTTTATCTTTCTCTCCTTTTCTCTCTTTTTCTGGCTTGTATCCATTCGGCCGTATTCAGCCTACTGTTTTAAGACGTTTATCTCCATCCAGGTGTCGATTTCTTTCTGGCGAGCGATAGCGAGCCAGCATTGTATGGAGAAATCCGGCTTCGCCGAAGATATTTTTCTATCGAAAAATTTACAAATTTAACTCGCTGTCAAAACAAAAATATATATACAGTATATGCAGGCTCGCTACCGCTCGCCGGGAAAATAATGACAACTGGATGGGGTAAGCGTCTTAAAACAGTAGGCTGAATGGAGCCGAATGGGTACAAGCCAAAGAGAGAGGGAGAGAAAAAAAAGAAGCGAGTTGGGCCCCCTTATCTGCGTCTGTATCAACCTATTGATTTTTATTTTCCTCACACGTGTCTGGAGCCTGCATGGCTGAATGACATCACTCAGGAATTGTGCGTGGGAAATCTGTGTTTCGCCTCCTCATGGATGTTAAGGGAGCCCACCTCGCTTTTTTTCTCTTTCACTCCCTCTCTCTTTGGCTTGTATCCATTCGGCCCCATTCAGCTTACTGTTTTAAGACGTTTATCCCCATCCAGGTGTCAATATTTTCCTGGCGAGCGGTAGCGAGCCTGCATATATATATATTTTTGTTTTCGACACCTGGATGGGGATAAACGTCTTAAAACAGTTGGATGAATGGAGCCGAATGGATACAAGCCAGGGAAAGAGAGAAAAGGAGAGAAAGATAAAAAAAAAAAAACGGTGACTCTCCTTAAAAGGTATATTTATAGGCCAGAGTATTATAGACTTGGGCACTTCTCTTTGCAATAACGCACAATAGAGGTACGGTAGCCAGTGTTCCATGTACGAAGTATATGTTAGTATCGGATCACCATGGAGCGGTCTACTTACACTGGTTACAGACTACATTCACATCCACGGCCATTCTACCTGTACCATAATATTCTAAATGCACCTCCGCTACTATACACAACGATCGGCAGTAGAGCTAGCAACCCTCTCTTGAAAACAAGCTAGAGAATAAAATTAATTGCCTTGGAGTATGGAGGTGATTAATTTGTGTCCCGCCCTTCGGGTTTTATAGCGTTTGGCAAAAGACAGAATGATTTGAAGCGTGTCATTGTTTTCCGTATCAGTTCGTCCTGATTTAAGTACTAACTTTTAAAGCAACCTATTATTGCTCATTAGCTATGCTGCTGCATTCTTTTCCAATATCTTCTTAAACAAACAGCATATATATATATACCGGTATATATGTATATAGATCACATGTGTCCCTGTACAGTATATATAGAAGCACACGCACACCTACAAGCACACAAACACACACCACACACCAGGCATGCAGACACACAACACCCAATTACTCATGACTACATTCGTCCACCCCTTTCCCACACGCACACACAAATATGGATCTCCTGACACGTGGATAAACCCCCCTGATGCCCATGTACAATCACCTAACACACATACCAAGTCGTCACCCCCCCTCCCCCACCCTCGTCTCTCCCTCTCTCTCTCTCTCTGATTATTCATTCATAAGAAAATTAACAAGTTCGTATTAATATTAATATATTGGGTGAATGGTGTGAGATTTTTTGGATGTTATCAAAAATGATAGAATGCATAGAATGCAATTCCCTAGTATGGCTCCTCCTAGCATTTACTGTTCAATTCTAGCTACCAAGGATACACTTGAGACCTCAGGTGGATGCTTCTAATCTAGCGCCAGAACTACGACTGTCGGACATCAACAATACTCAACACCTAGGACATGCACAGTTTATCATGATTTCTAGTGATTATACATGCTTTTATTATACAGTATACGACTACACT
Organism: Lithodes maja; assembly: GCA_037953745.1. Taxonomy (NCBI): domain Eukaryota; kingdom Metazoa; phylum Arthropoda; class Malacostraca; order Decapoda; family Lithodidae; genus Lithodes; species Lithodes maja. Next base: position 49,189 of record JBAKBP010007356.1, read on the forward strand.
AAATCCTTGTATAGCATAGTAGTAATGGTAATGTCCATATGCAGCTGATAGTGACTACAAGCATAATTATAAGCTAATAAATTATCGTAACAAAAAGGCCCGAAAATACCTGCTGACTTTACATAAAAAATATAAGTTATATATGAGTATGGGTAACTTTAAAATATAATAAACAACAGTATGCATAGGTTATAACATGTGTCAGCTACATAAATTTCGACAGATCGCTTGTAATAAAGAAATGTTGAAAGAGAGAGAGGGTGCAGATTCGTGATGTCGACAATTTCCCATGATGCACCGCGGTAACCATTGCGTTTAGCGCCTCGGTCGACCACTTTTGGCATTTGTTGGTAGCGAGAATTCTGGTCTCCAACACTAAGGAAAGACAGAACGACTAGAAAACGTCTAATGGAGGCACTATAAAACATGTTTCGTCAATTAGGATAAGCTATGAGGACCACTCTGAGCTCTTGGTCTCTTTCCGTTGGAAAGGCATGAAATTATTTAAATATCAAATAAGTTTGATAACGTGGATCATATCATGATGTTATCCCTAACAGCGCGGGACCATGGCTGTACCTTAGAACGGAAGATTTTAGCTCTATTGTATGTGGAAACTTCTTATAACAAAATCATATATATTCTTCCGGGAACGAATATACCTCCGATGTCGTTAACGGATCTTCATTAACACAGTATAAGGAAATAATATATCTTATTGTAATGAAAGTATTGCACTATACAGTCTCTCCCTTTCTCTCTTACATACAAACATAAGCGCACTCACAGAATCACACACACTCTCTCTCTCTCACTCACACACACACACACACATATACCATATATATATATATATATATATATATATATATATATATATATATATACTGTATATATATACTGTTTTTGTTTTTCTAAGAAATGACTAAGGACACAATAAACTAACACAGCCAAAGTTCAGGAATGCTACAGTAATTACCCAGGCTACTATCACTTGCACTATACTGTATGATAACTGTTTCCCGTTATTACTTTCAATATTTTACAGTTATCCGATGATCATTTGTACACACACAGTCATTATTTATATCTGTTAATTGCTCACTCCCATGCATTTATTCTCGTATTTACCCATATTCTCTCTCTCTCTCTCTCTCTCTCTCTCTCTCTCTCTCTCTCTCTCTCTCTCTCTCTCTCTCTCTTTCTCTCTCTCTCTATCGCTCGCTATGGGTGAGGGCTGGTCCTATCCAGAGTGAGGTTTAGCATCCTCTACCCAACCTTAACCGTTTCTGTCTGTCTCTTTTACTGTCCTACTTTTCCTTCTGGGGGTAGAAGGCTAGGAATCCTCCCCTTTTAAAATGCTCCTACACAACGAGACAGAGAAAGGGGCAAGGGAACGCGAAAGTGGTTTCTGACCCAACAAATTGGAACTTCAAATTAATTGGAACTTTGTGTGTGTGTGTGTGTGTGTGTGTGTGTGTTTTGTCACCTTCAAAAAATAATAATAATGCTACGAAGCAGTGCTTCCATATAAAACACTATACATGTTCTTAAATTTTATACAGCTTTAACTATAAACTATACATTGACAGTGACTATAAACATGACATTAAATCAAATATGTGGGATATGTGATGTATACAGTCGGCCTAATACCGGCACTAATTATGATTTGATCAATAATTGGTATCAGCAATATTTATACATGATTTCTCCTTTTTGAGTGAGATATACGACCATGTTCCTACACTCACCCACCCTATTTAACATCTGACAGACATCAATATAACACAGAGCGAGCCAAACGTAATGACAGCTGAGACATGACTTATTAGCGCCACCGTACACACCGTCAAACTACCACACCATGATTGACAAGCAGAACAACTAGCCGTGAGTAAAATCGTTTACAAATATATATATATATATATATATATATAATTATTGGTATATTAATGATCACGAGGACAAATACAAGTATATATCAGCGATATCTCTGAATCTTTAATATCCTGGCGACACGTTCATTTACCACAGCAGGAATCACTACACTTACAAAGTGCTTAATTAACCCTTTCAAGATATGAGGCCGCTAAACGATTTTATTCAATTTAGGATGGAACTGCAGGAGCCACTGTGTTATTTGCGATAGATGTGTCCCAGATTCCCTTATTCTATTCGCACAGAGCCTACCAAACCAAATCGTGTTAATGATAGCCAAAAATTAAGCAGAAAAGCGTCCTCGAAGACTAAAATTGTTGAGAATATATATATATATATATATATATATATATATATATATATATAGAAAGAGACAGAGAGAAAGAGAGAGAAAGAGCAAGAGAGAGCGAGAGCGAGAACGAGAGCGAGAGCGAGAGCGAGAGCGAGAGAGAGAGATTAAATAAAAAATCATACTTAGACTTTTTCGCCAGACAATAATAAGACCACCCAGCATTTATCTTCTCCACGGCAGATTGTAAGAGCATTGATGTTGGAAACTGTCCTAACAATCACAATAACCTGCACTATCATCCAAATACTACAAGAAACAAACATCTTGATGTAAATTAACTAACTAGTTTGTATCATATAAAGTTGTTTGTGAGTAAATAAGTTCACATGTAGGCCTGGACAATTCGTTGTCCATACAGTATACTTTAAAAAAACTAACGATAGCTTTTTATACCGAAATAACGAAGACTCACCCGAGGGTCATTATTTTGATTGTATCTGGCGAACACGCCCTTAAAAGTATGAACATGTTTATGTTCATCATATATATATATATATATATATATATATATATATATATATATATACAATGAAATCTAAACATACCGGTACTAAACAGATCCATTGAGCGACCATTGTTTATCCCTTCACAATAAACAGCATCATGTGGGCCGCAGCAAAATTATCCTAATTTACAATAGTTAATATGCATTGAATATATTATGATCATGCTAATTAGGTTAGAGCTTGGATTCACAGGCCTCGCGTTGAACCACTGATTAAATGTTCACTTTTAATGACACTATGTCCTTTGGCTAATAATAAATTGTTGTATTTGGCTTAACAATAATACCCAATCAAATCAAGTGATGCCAGTAATAAGACTAATATGAATGTACTCATCAGGAGATAAGTTACATCTATCTATATATATATATATATATATATATATATATATATATATACCCAAATAAATATATATACTGGTTGTTATTAATTACATGCTTGAATATTAATCAATTGTTGCATATTAAGGAACAATGATAATGGTTCCATACAATAAAATAATGTATATACCTACATAATTCGGCAAAACTACGCTTTTCATGTAAATATATTTAAAAATATAGAACTTGATTACTTATCAATATACAATCGTCACAGTTAACATTCGACTCTTACAGACCCTTTCAAGTCATTTAATAGAAACCAGCATAAGATTAATACCGTGTTGATATACTTGATGGGTGGTGAGTAGAATCTGGTTCCAAATGAAGTTATCACGTATATGATCCTCGTTGGTCTAGTTGGTTTGGTTATAGACTACTGCGCTACTGATCCGGGTTTGAGCCCTGGAAGGCTCATATTTAAAAAACAAAACAAAACAAATATATATATATATATATATATACTGTATATAATATATATACCGGTATATATATATATATATATATATATATATATATATATATATATATATATATATATATATAAAGGGCTCCCTTTTGTATTATGTGTAGTCGTGTACCACAACTTGTAAGTATCATTCGCTAGTACAGTTGTTGTTGTTGTTGTTCCCCAGGCTGTCTGGCCGAACAGCCCCAAGGTCTCGAGCAAGGCCAAGGCCATAAACGAGCACCCCCACAAAATCCTCCCTGCTTACCACTAACAAAGCCCGGGTGACCGAAGCCACTCCAAGGCAGGGAGCTGAGGAGGGTGCGGAAACGCCCGGGAAACCAAAGCCCCACCCAAGGCCCTGTGCCCCTCAGCAATTATGAAGGGAAAGTTGAGGGGTAAGGGAAAAATGTGACACTTTGGCTCCCAATCTGCCAACTTCTAGGTTGGCAGTAGGGAGGTCAATCCACGGAAAAGACGCCGCCACTTGAGATCTAGAAGATATATAAGTAAAAGGAACAGTCAGAGTAAGCTATGGGTATGGCAGAGATCGCTCAGTTCTCACTCGGATAGACTAGCCCATCACCACATGACTAGAACCCAATCCTCTCAGCATCAGCTAGGAAAGGCCCTAGAAAGCCGCCTTTGGCGGGGGGATAGCTCCCCTATTTCAACTCCTTTCGGGGTTGGGCACCCGCCCCGCTAGTACAGTAGGCCTACTAAGCTACTACTGTTTGTGTGTATGGCGGCATCAAGCTATCTAACCACGAGTCAAATTGGGTTTTGGTAGCTAAAATTTGGTTCCAAATGAAGCCATCACTTTAAACCCTCTCGCTCACCGGAGGTGGTTTGGCCAAAATGCACCAGGATGCATTCACATCCAATAGCTCTATAATTTATAAATACATTCGGGAAAAAACTAAAGCAACGAATGCGTCCAAACTCCGGCTGTGAGAGGCTCAGAACTTAAGAATTACGTGATATGGCTTACAAAACTAGCCCACAAGCAGTGTGTCTGCAAATGGTCTGATAATAATCGATAATAAGTTTCCATCTCGGGCTGGGCACTACTTCTGGAAATATAATTCATAGATGCATAGTTCGCTGAATTATATGTTATGTGCACACGAAGTGAACCGAATATTTCCGTGACTATTTTAGCCGTAACAGGGATAGAAATACTTGTAAAAAATCATATATTAATGCTACATAGATTTTGATGATACCGTTGGAAGGAAAATTAAAAAATTACAAAAATATATACTGTATACCGTATATACATTAAGCGCTGCCATAAAAATTCTGCAATATCATTGATTTTAATTGTGAAATTGTTCATGAAAGTATGCACGGACGAATTTTTTCAATGTACACGGTTATAATTCAATGCTTCGAGTGTTTCAGTATGCTAATAGTATAGAATAACGTATCCTCTTTCTTAACATATAAGAATAAGGGCAAAAATGCAATTGTTATTGTCAATAACCGACCGAGAGTGAATATTTCGGTCCAGGGGCCATACTATAGAACCAAGAAACAAGCATTATAGATTTATATTTATGAAATCTATATCGATGAAGGAATACCTTTTATTCCATCGTCGAGTAGAGTGGAAAAAACACTGTTGATTTTTCATAAAAAAAACATAGTTATTTAGTTTCGAAATTACCATGAAGTTACATAAAGTGCAGTAAATCACAATTTGAAGTGAGCAAAATAATACAGTATGAATATTAATTAACTTTACATAATAATTTTCAAAAGTTATGTTTTTTTTTCGGTATTATTGTAGTACTGTATTGCCTTCCCTCCTGATATGTAATAAACTACGGTTGAGGTGGTAATTGTGGGCGAATTACAAGCAATAATATACGTTTTCCGTGGCGCTCTACCGGGATAGGCAATTTATAGCGCGAATATTTGAATGGTGGAGGAATTTTTAAAAGTAAGTTTAGAGCCGTACATGAATACATTAACTCCTCGGCGGTCCAGTTGGTTTGGCGTTGGACTGCTGTGCTAATTACCCGGGTTTGAGGCCCGGATAGGTTATATTGCAAGATTATTAAAGATAAAATATGTTAAGAAACCACATTATTTAATTTGGTTTTCGAACAAGGTTATTTACGTGCTGTGGTTAAAGTTACATTATTATATTTTTTCCAAATGTAGACAAGGGGTTTAAGTTAATCCTTGCTTTTTTTATGGGATTATATCAGATGCGTTAACAGAGCGGGCTTCCATAAAAAAATGGTTCATGTTATTACGAAACTTTAAATTGATACTCGGCTCATAGAAGAAAAATATATACATAATCTGATTATTTTAATCTTCGTGTTTAAAAGATGTTGACATACTGGCGTAAAATGATCCAATACGGTACAGTTACTCATAAAAGTTCGTGAGCCTCCAATGTTGCTCGTAATAGAAGCATAACTATACGCAATTTTTAGTAATTATCAATAATATTTTTGCAACATTATAACACTTCAGTTTCCGACCTACAAAAATATAACGATCAAATATATTAAAAGGGTTTGAAGAATATTTGTGTAGGATTTAAAGTATTTTCTAGTCAAGGAATTCCCCCCAAAACACACGTAGCCTTTCCTAAAATGTCTTTTAAATATCCAAATGCATTTACCCTAGGAATTCGAGGGTCACTCTAAATCTAATAAAACAGCAATTAGATAGGAAAACAAAATACTCATATACAATGTACTGTACTGTATATGCTTGATCATTATATTAATGTATTACGAAAACCTAGATATATATTTGTGTAATAAGTATTATCTAATATTTAAAGCAATAGTTAATATTTATCGGAAACTAAGCATAAACCTTCCGCGTCGGCAATATCAATGATTTTGATACCACACTTGATAGGTTACTTATCATACTATCCACATCCCACTGGCTGAAAGAGCGGAGGGTAATACCGGGTTCCAGCAACCCACCCGTATCCCAGATCGCTTTGGAGGCCAGCCCAACATTCTTGACTTATTTCTAACCTCTAACCCTTCTGCTTATACTGTAAATCTTTTTTCTTCTTTGGGTTCTCCGACCGTAAACTTATTTTTGTCACATGTCCTATCTCTCTGGCACGGCCTCCCGATCCTCCAAGCAGGAGGTGCTTGTAGCACTTTGGCGCTGTCAATTGGGAGGCTCTTAGACAGTACTTCTTTGATTTCCCATGGAATGATTTCTGCTTCCGTGGCCGGAGGACCCTCGGAGAGTGCTGAACACATTACCGAGTTAATCCTCTCAGGCATGGAAGCGTATATACCATATTCTTTCTCTCAGTCTAATGCAAAACAAATCTTGGTTTACTCACTCTTGTTCTACTGCTGTCCACATTAAGGAGGAAGCATACAAACGGTACCGTTGCCTTCAAACTCAAGAATCTCATACTTCCTATGTTTTTGCCCGGTATCAAGCCAAATCTGTTCTTCAACTCGCCAAACATTCTTTCATCAATAATTAATGCACTGAAGTATCCAACTCTAGCTCTTCTCAATCCTTCTGGCATATAGCCAAAAACCTCTCGAACAACTTTTCTTCCTCGTCTTTCGCTCCTCTTTTCCACTCTGACAGCACTACCATCACTTCTTCCTCTGACAAAGCTGAACTCTTAGCTAACACTTTCGCTAAAACCTCCACTTTGGACGATTCCGGTGCTATTCCTCCCTCTCCACCCCCTTCTCTCCTACTTATGCCTAACATCATAAGCTCTTCTAGAGATGTACTTTCCACCCTCTCTGGGCTTAATACTAAGAAGGCGTATGGACCGGATAGTGTTCCTCATGTTGTACTAAAAAACTGTGCTTCCGTGAAGACTCCCTGCCTAGGCAAACTCTTCCATCTCTGTCTCTCCTCTAACGTCTTCCCTTCTTGCTGGAAGTTCGCTCTCATTCAACCTATCCCAAAGAAGAGTGACACCTCTCAACCCTCCAACTATTGTCCAATTGCTCTGATTTCTTGCATCTCTACTATTCTTATTTCAAAATTTCTTGAGCATTTATCTTCCCATAACCTACTCTCAGACTACCAGTATGGCTTCCTTAAGGACCGCTCTGCTAGTGATCTTTTTTCTTATCTTACTAACTCTTGTTCATTATCATTCTGGACTTCGGTGAGACATTTTCTATTGCGCTAGACATATCGAAAACCTTCGATAAAGTCTGGCACAAATCCCTCATTTCCGAACTACCCTTCTTCGGTTTCTATCCCTCTGTGCCTATATTTCAAACTTCCTTTCCGGCCGTTCCATAGCTGCTGTAGTGGATGGCCACCATTCCCTTCCTCAACCTATCAACTCCGGTATTCCTCAGGTTTCTATCTCCAATTATCTTCCAATTATTCATTAACGACCTTCTCAGCTGCACCTCCAGCCTCATTCACTCATATGCTGACGACTCTACATTACACTATTCAACTAGCCTTCCACAACATCATTCACAGCAGGAACTCCAAAACTCGCATATGGAGGTCATAAAGCACCTATCTTATGATCTCTCTACTATCTCTAATTGGGGCAGAGAGTACCTAGTTACTTCCAATGCTTCCAAAACTCAATTTCTCATTATGTCTACTCATCACCCCCTTCCATAAAACTATGACTTACTCTTCAACAACATGCAAATTAACCCTTCATCTTCTCTTTATATTAGCGGTGTCTCATTTTCTTCTGATCTCTCTTGGAAAGATCATATTACCACTCTTGCTAAAAGAGCCTCCCAGAAGCTGGATGTGCTCAACCGCCTCTGGGAGTTCTTTATCTATGCACAGCTTCTTATTCTGTACAGGGTCACAGTGTGTCCATGTATTGAGTATTGTTCACACATGTGGGGAGGATCCTCTCACACAAAGACTTCTAGACAAAGTAGACAATAAAGCCTTCCGTCTCATTAACTCAAGTCCTCACCAATTATCTGCAGTCTCTCTCTCTTCGCCATAATGTCACATCTTTCTCTCTATTCTACTGCTATTACAATAATCAGTGTTCCTCAGAGCACTATCAGTGTATACCACCCCCTCTTTGTAGAGCAAGTAGCACTCTTCTTGCAACACAATCCCACCCCTACTCTGTGCAATTCGCCAACCCAACAGTGCAACATTATTCTCAATCTTTCTTCTATTCAGCAGCTGAGCTCTGGAACTCTCTTCCAGAATCAGCCTTTCCCTCATTCTATGACGTAAATAGCTTCAAACTCCGTGTGTCCAGGAATTTTGGCTCGAACGTCCATTCATTTTGGCCCTGTCACTCTTTCAACTCTTGGGGAGGCACCCGTCACAGGCAGTTCTGCCTTTTGTCTCCCTCATTCACATAAACAAAAAATAATAATGCCCTGTTGGAAGGGTGGGGATTTTTTTTTGGAATGCTTGCCGATCTTCAAATTCATAATTCATGGATTGCATTACTAATAGGCGTAATAGCATATCTAATGACACTACAAACATTGGTAATGGCAACGTAGAAGCTTTCTGCGAATATATATATATATCCTTTCGTATAACAGTTGATTCGGCCATGGCTTACGTGAGAATACTAAAATTAAGAACACAACAGTGGGGCCCAACATCATTTATTATAATTATTTTAGTTTAGCAACGCCTAATTATGAAGCTTTGTTTTTCATAATAATTGCTATTTTCAAGGAAGACAAATCGAGGCATATTACAATAAACGTATTTAGCAATATTTTACATATGGTTCTAGGAAAACGTTGGTCTTTCAAATAATCAAGCAAAGCTGTCTTGCCAATCACATTAAAATTCAATCACTACATGTCCCTATATTTAGATTTTATATCTATATATCTATGTATCTATTCATCTAGGCCTATCTATTGATTTATTATATTTACAATGGCAAATCTACATTAATGCCTACTTATTGTTCAGGCACTCTCACTGGTTTATCTAGCGATTCCTATCTAGAGCTCATTTGAGTTGAATATAAGCATTTTAGGAGCACTTTATTGAGAACATTTAGTTTATAGCTTCATCATGTTTGTAATGTTAATTATCATTGTTAGCTTTTCTGAGTTTATTGACCCTTCATGCTCAGAAGAAACTTAACTTTCGTACCTAGCCTTTTGACTTTGACTGTCACTTTCAGCTGGCCACAAGACCAAGAACATACAGTATTATTGCTCTGTTTTATCCTATATGAATCAATTTTATCGCATTATTATACATCAAAAGAAAGAAACAATGTCATTCTATAGGATAGCCTAATATAGTACTGTACAATATACAATTAAACTTGTATAACACACAAGACTATCATATATTCTTTTCCATCTACCAAACACTCACGGTCAGTGGTCCATCAGACCATCGTTAAAAGGTCGCATAATTCATCTCCCCATTCGACTGCCAAGCACATACTGATAATATATTGATTTATCGGTATGACCCAGCGCTGCCAATAGCTTACCAATTTCAATGACATATAAACATACTCTTAGCCAAAATATGATGCAATTCGTGAGACTGACCACTTTGAACAAAGCTTCAAATCACAAGATTCGCGTCAGTGGACATTAGGAAGCATTACATTTGTCCTTAATATGAGTTGTTCAAGTGTACTTAATGCAGTTAACGTCATAATAAACTGCTTAAAACTTCGGAGAATCACCGATCAAAAAGCACTCCGGAACAAGGAAATTAAGCAGTTAGGAAAAATGTACACAGATATTGCACAAAACCCAACCTAATCAAATCAGTATTCACTCCAAGCTAACACTACTTAGTCTCCAACACTGGACGCTTAATTGTAACAAATATTATGCCCATAATAAGTATTTCATTCATTTAGCACACAACCCTAGCACCGGGAAGTTCCTATAACTGGGACAAACACCAAGAAGTGGGGTACAGCATACCCCTAGAATAAATAAATTCGTAAAAAATATATGTATGACCAAAAGGTAAAACAACTAGATTACTTTAGCCACTTTTAGATTTTTTTTTTTTTATAGAATTAACTAAAAAAAAAAAAATCTGTATACTGTATTTTGTACAATAATATTATTGGCAAAACCTATAAATCAGTAATATACGGCCCCATTACCCCGATAATATTAAAATAACACCACAAATGGGGAGGGCTTTGAAGCTCAAGGAAAATGAGGGGTCAAGACGTTTAACGAGTGATTATGGGTAAACACAAAATATTTTCCACACCTTTAATAGTACATAAAAGTGGAAACTCGAGCCAAGTTTTGTACTTACCAGATGTTATAAACACATAAAATACGTTAATGTGGGTCGATCCACACTCGAACGTCACCCATTCCTCAACGTAAACAAACTACTGCAGGCAGACCGCTAGATATACCTAAAACTACCCAAGCATACCGTAGGCCAATTGGTTTACCCAAAAGTAAGCAAATCGCACAAAATCGAGGCAATATTTGGCTTGGATTTTCGTATGTTCCAAGGGGGCATAATTAGGTATCCGAATGGATCCACGATGGGTTGAGGCCCTCACCCACCCAGGACCTATTGTAATCATAATTTATGTTGACAGTAGGGGGTATTACCAAAAGTGAGATATGATAACCCCGCTCAGGAGTTGGTATGAACGGAGCACCGAGACCGGCCAGGTAGTGAACAACCCTGGGAGACGAGCGTACAAAGTGGCGATGTATCACTGACTTTATTCTTACAGGCGCCTCTAACACAAAGTATTACTGGTAGGTAATGGACTAGTGCCAAGGATATGCATTATGTTTCACGGGTAGGATTCCGGAAATTGCGTTCACAGCGGAACTATGGAGGTGATAAATCGGCACCAACAATTCTAGACTAGTACGGACCAAAATTAAGCCTTCAATGGTACTAAAATAATCTTTGGCTTTCTGGCCATCATCTGAAGCATATTTGAGCAAGTTTCCGTGAGTATTACAAGTTTCCGTGAGTATTATAATTAGAAGGCACTTTGGTATGAAATTGTCTATATTTAAAAATTACCTTGATACATAAAACAAAAAATACTGACCAAACAAGTTGAAACACTAGAGGCTGATGGCCTGATGATGGGCAAACCCACTCACTGTGCACCCCAGAACACCTAGAACATCCATGCTTACCTGTTGAAAAGTAGAGAAACGCAATATATTAGAAAGATTCGTATACAAAGGTAAATACTGTCAAATCACTGTAAATCAACCATAAAATTATAAGGAATTTATCGATGCACAATATGATGGTTATGCAGTCACAACAGGTGCATTATAATTTGGGCATTTAAACGACAGGTTAAACACTGTTATTACCTGTTGTAAAGTAAAGAAATGCAATTTATTAGAAACATTTGTATTTTTTTTTAGATACTGTCAAATCACTAAGTCAACTATAAAATTATGGGGAATTTATTGAGACACAATATGATGGTTATACAGTCACAACCCCCTGGGGGTAAACGAATAGAATATGCCACACTCCTGCATGTCGTAAAAGGCGACTAAAGAAGTTGGGTCGGTGGGCTTGCGACCCCCCACCCGTGAAAAATACTTAGGGCAACGATGAACGAACGAACAGCCTCAGATGTGGACGGTCCTAATGTTGATGAACCCTGACCTACCATGGACAATCTTAGAATAGCAATTTGGAATGTAAGAGGCTTGAATGATGACACAAAAGAGAGAGTGGTCCTGGAAGTGGTAGTGAATGCCAGGCTGGAAGCATGTGGAATGACTGAGGCCAAATGGAGGGGTATACAGAGGTGAGAGAGTGGGAGTGTGGAATGGGTGTGTGTGCTGGAGTGAGTGAAGGAGCAGCAAAAGAAGATTGGTGTTTGTATATGAGTAACAAATGGAAAGAGCGTGCAAGAGACTATGGGTGTGTGGGTTCAAGGATTGTGTGGGTGAGAATGAAAGTAAGAATACAAACATGGGTGGTTGTGTGTGTGTATGCTCCAACAGAGGATAAAACTGTAAGAAAGAAAGAAGAGTTCTGGGTTAATGTGGAATGTAGAGGAAGTGTAGATCAGAATTTTACCCTGAAATGTGTTATGGAGAAATATTTGGAGAAGCAACAAGAGCTGTATGTTGCCTTTATGAATTTGGAGAAGGCCTATGACAGAGTGGATAGAGAAGGTATGTGGAAAGTACTTAGAATATACGGAGTAGATGGCAAGTTGCTGAAAGCAGTGAAGAGCTTGTATGAGGGTGCAAAGGCGGCAGTACATGTGAAGAATGAGCAGAGCGAGTTCTTTGACCTGAATGTTGGGTTGAAACAGGTGTATGTGATGTCCCCGTGGTTGTTTACTGTATATATGGATGGAGTCATGAAGAAATACAAGGAAGAGCAGTGGATGTTAGTGTATCACTGATAAGGGACGGAAACGAGTAGAAGCTACCTGTACTGCTGTTTGCTGATGATACAGTTCTGATGAGCGATAATGAATGGGAGTTGCAGGGTCTGGTAAATATGTTTGGAACACTGTGCGAAAAACGGAATCTGAAGGTAAATGCGGGGAAGAGCAAGGTTATGGTCTTCGAAAAGGGTGAAGCCACAGAGTGTGAGGTGTAGTTGAACAGTCAGGCTATGGAGATTGTCAGCTCATTTAAGTATCTGCGCAGTGTACTGAGTAAAGATGGGAGTATGGATGAAGAAGTGTGGGAGAGGGTGCAACAGGGGAAGAGGTTTGTAGGAACGCTGAAAGCAATAACAAGATATAGAGTGATCAGCATGGAAGTGAAGAAGTCCTTGCATGACAGTGTGGTAATCCCGACACTGTCTTACAGAAGCGAAGCATGGACATTGGTGGAGAGACTCAGACCAAGAGTGAAAGGGGTGGAAATAAGTTACTTGAGAAGTGCGTGTGGAGTTACATGGAGGGATAGACAGACGAATGAGGAAGTAAGGTGTGGTGTGGAGGTAAATGTGCTGGAAAGTGTGAAAAGGAACACCTTGAGATGGTTCGGCCATATGGAACGTATGGGAAGCGAGAGATTGACTAAGAGGGTGTACAAGAGTGAGGTGGAATGACAGAGAGGGAGATGTAAACCGAGAGAGAAATGGAAGGACGGAGTGAAGAAGTATATGGATGAAGGTGGTGTTGGTTGGGAGGAGGGGCGTCGACTGACTGGGGACAGAGGTGCATGGGAGCGTTTCGTTCGTGGCCACCCCTTCGGGGATCACGGCGTCAGGCAATAGATAGATAGAACTTAACAACTGGTCGTGGTCTGCTAGAGAGCTATGTCAAGAGTGATCCGTACTCCCTTTGTTAGAACTTATAATGAAGAATATGATAGCTGGGAAAGTCCTCCTAGGACAAATTATAAGACAACTTAAACAAGTTATAATTGATATAACCTTAATCATATTATCCATTACCGGTTAATAATTACTAATTGTATATACAAAACAAAACCAACCAGCTCTCGTGACCCGGGAATTTCAAAGTTTCTGGATTCACGACATATACACCTGCCTGTGCATCATAGGGTTTCCTGAGTATGGTATGACCCGCTCAAAAAATTATATGGATTTTTTTTATTTTAATACCACGAATTTTCCGAGTGTTTTTTTTTTAATTGTGTTGTGTTCATTTGCATCAATATATAGCGTTTGTAATTAATTAGTAATCTCGGAAAACCTATTTTCCCCATTTTCGATCGATGTTGAGACACTCTCCCCGATAGTGGGGAGGGCTATAATTTGAAGACAGCCTAACCTAACAACCTTACCTAACCAATCCTTGTATTATGGGTGGGGGCTGCTGCCCCTGGTTGTGTACTAATCCCTTAGTAAAAAAAAACACACATTTGGCTGTCGATTATACAAAGGCGAAAGAAATGTCGATGAAGTCTACGGCGTTTACTCTGCAATCTTCAGCTTTGATTGTACGTTGATAACAGAAAAGTACCTTATTGACAATCTTGTTACGAAAATTGCATTTTAGTAGCATACTTTATATTAGGTTTTGCCGAGGGTTAAAACAAATTTTCATATGATCTTTAGATCATATAGATTCCATATTTATCTTCGGGATGGATGTAGTTACCGGGTGTACCACTACCGACATACAACATAAATCATCTATAAATACTTATAATAAAATAAATACTTATAAATCTATAATACTAGGTTAGGTTAGGTTAGGTTGTTTGGTTAGGGTAATGTATTTTTGTATCCAAAGGCAGTCAAAATAGACGGGTACATGATGGTGAGCGTCCGCGTAGTGTAAACAAGATGGGCGGTACACCCGGTAACTACATTCTTGCCTTATCTTCAAATATATAAAACAAAATCGTGGTATTATAATAATATTGAACCAATGATATTCGTAAAGTAGAAATTTCCAAATTGAGTAGGCAATAAATGTTATGGGAAACATACACACACCCCTAGTTTTGTTCTTGTATCTTACTCATAGAAAACAAAAGTTAAACAATTAGTCTGGAACCCCCTGTGTACCCCAGCCAACTTTCATCATATTAGCCCCAAGGGGCTTTGCGATCACAACCAAACAAAATTTTGCGAGAGAGAGAGAGATTAACTAACCTTTGAGAGAGAGATAAACTAACCTTTGAGAGAGAGATAAACTAACCTTTGATATAGTGAAGGTTACGCCTCGGCAGCAAGGAAGCAAAACAGATGGTCAAGTCAATTAACCCCTTAAGTACGATAACGTCCATTAAATATATGATTAACGTTAGACAATTCAACTAAACTTAAAGGCGGTTAACAGGACTCGATGGGATAAGCACTATCTTAAATAACCCTTTAACATCCACAGGTCCTTTTCAGTCTGACGAAAATCTGCAAACAACGCAACCAGACGATCTGTGAGAGCACGACCACACTTGTCTACACCGGAAGCCTGATCCCGTCTGAACTCAATAAATGAAATGCACGATATGATAGGATCGACTTCAACATTTAAGAGATTCAAAACAAAAGGCGATCAATAGATAAATTTAAACTTGCATAGGGCGACGATTTAAACACTTCAGCCATGGTTTAGTCGTCAATACTCGTGTGGGAGATTACTTACTAGTAAACTATAGTATTTAATTTGTACTTTTCCGACTTCACACACTAACAGCTCTCCGTATAATAATAATAATAATAATAATAATAATAATATTTAGAGAACAGCTTACCATATACCTATCACTGTTACAGTACTATTTTGGAATAATGAACAACATGTAATATTACATTGATACACTTGACGTCCACCAAATGTTGACACTATCTCTAACTGGTTCGAATCTTCTCATGTTTTTGTATCTAATATTTGCAGTTCGTAGGTTCGTTAAAACAGATCAAGTATTCAGGATGGAAAAGCTGTGTTCTAGAGTGTAGTGTATTAATAATTGGGTAATTTATACACAGATAGGTATTTTCATAATGAAATATCAAGTTCCTTACATTTAGTTGATAATGTGATCGACAATGTCCTCCATTCATGTTTAGTCCCTTGTGTATTATAACATGTTTTAGCATTATAATGATGTGACGCACCCAGTGCGTGGCAACGCAACCTGATTGTACTCCTTGGTACTCCACTGTACCGCCACTGTGCGGTACCTCTGTACCGCTGTACCGTGCTGGCTGCCTATATTGAGTGTGACAACGTATAACTATGTTCTTTGTATCTCTGCAAAGGTCTCGTCATGTGCTAACCAGTGGTGGGTTTTGTTTTAAGCCATGTCGAGACCTTCCATTTAATATGTAGTATCAATAGAGAAGTTGATAGATGAGACAATGGGAGTTCAGAGAGAGAGAGTGAGTTGGGCTTCAGAGCGAGAGGGTAGCAATGCGCCACGCTGCCGGGGGGGGGGTGGTTGCCAGACGTATGGACCGGTTGGCAGCCTTGCGCTTATAGCTGGGCGCGGCAGGGTTGGTAGTCCATTGCCGCCTGCCTATGCTGCCTGGGCTGCCCATGTTGTCGTACTGCACATTGCCTGGAGGCTCGCTGTGTGTTCCATGATCAGGTTGCCTAGAACCTTTGAGATTCTAACATCCCTTGCCCTCTCTCCCAACTTCTCACGGTTGCACTCTTTCTCTCTGACGACATTACTCTCATTTCATTCTTCTCTCTATTTAAATGCATAACCTTCCCTTGAGGTCCTAAAGGAGTTTCAGCACTCACCTCTCGTATTACTCTTAGGACAAGCATATATTTACATGTATTAGATTTAAGGGGTTAATGTGAACAGCGATCTTCTTGATGAGGATAGTTGGTGAACGTTCTACATGTTCACGAGTTATATGCCCCGCTCATCATCCAATTTGTGACTAGACTGGTGCCATGTGTAAGAGCCCGACCATGCCCAGGAGTTGTCTGTAGAGGGGCGAGGACTTAGCCTTGATTTGCCTACCGAGCCAGGAGCGAGTGTAGTACCAGAGACTACAGCTCGCTCGTAGTGCCGGTATAGTAGAGTAACGTAATTTATCTGTCCTTGTGTTCTCTGCAGTCTTTTCCTGGGTTCTCGCTTTCGGTGCTGGGACTCGTTGTTCCTGTGACTTGGCCTGCTAGCTAGAACACATGGGGATGATGAGTGGGTTATATCTTTATTTTACTATGCATTGCAGCTCTCTTTAAGTTTATGTATGTAACACTTTACAATACACATTACTCACACACAAGACAACACTATTAATACTTTCATGTATCAATTAACTGCACTGTCGTTTTGCTGCTGTGTCCGGAGTTCTATTGCGTAGGGCGCATACGGACTCAGAGGGGAGACAGAGTGAGAGAAGCGAAGTAGCCTATGCGGTAGTAGGCTACCGGCGCAGTACTGTTGCCTGCAACCTTTTAGTTATTCCAAGTATAGATTCATTCTTATAATAAGTGACTACTATTTATGTTCCTTCCATGTGTATTATTAGGTATCTACTGGATCATGAACATCTTGTATGCTACATGCTAGTGCATGTTAGTAGGGGACAGTTATTCTAGTGCACGCGCTTTCAAGTAGGCGTGTACATTTGTCATTTAGCATTTCACTGTCATACCTTTAGCCTGCTTCTATTCTACATTATTAGAGGCTTAATATTAACGTAGTTTCTTGAGTATTGCATTTCTTTAGTAATAACGTAACCTATAAATGTCTGAGGGAGTTTAGCCTCATAGCCTACCCCTGTTGTACACTTTCGCCGAGTTAAGGTACCTCGTTACCATAGACGATAACTCTGTAGGGCGTTGGTGCTTTTGTTGTCTGGAGCATATAGTATTTGGGACTGGAATCAGCGTGTCGTTGTCACATAAGCCATTTCTGTCCTACGATCAAGAATCCCGAATATGTATTGCCGATCCAGCCGTAACAAAAATGGCGACCTTGCACAAGATTCAGTAGTATCCTATCACATGTTTTTTTGGAGAACTATTCTATGCTACCTAGTAGAGCTGGCTAGAATTTTCTTGCATATTGGAGGAATTTTTATTGTGTCATTATTGTATTGGTGGACTTGCAGATTGTTTCGTTAGGGGTGTCTAGAGTAGAGTCATTCAAGCATCTTTAACATTTTGTGAGTCGAGACTGCAATTAGTAATAAGCACTTCTTTTTTTTTATGAACAGCAATTGTATAACCAGCACTATGTCTAATGACTCATCATTTACGGGGGAGGATAACACGGTACAGCCTAGTGACCAGCAAGTACAACAGATATTTAGGGAGGGGAGTGTTATAAGTGGAGAGAGGGATGCCCGGGCATTTTTGCAGACACCTTTGACCGAACAGCGCCTGCAGGCTATTGATTGTTACGGTCTTCGCTGTTTAGCCACGGTTTTGGGGCGGGACTGTCCT
Source organism: Lithodes maja (assembly GCA_037953745.1). NCBI lineage: Eukaryota > Metazoa > Arthropoda > Malacostraca > Decapoda > Lithodidae > Lithodes > Lithodes maja. Next base: position 67,595 of record JBAKBP010007356.1, read on the forward strand.
GACAGTTGGCCCAAGAAGAATTTGGTGGCATGTTTGTTGGGTGATGGCGATGGGTGGAGTGGGGTCTTGGGGGGTTCCCTCCAAGCCTCCATTCCACTCTACCCCTGAGCTGGGCCCTCAGCCAGCGATTCTTAGCACGGTGCAGCAGGAGGGTTCTCAATGGCAAGCTGGCTTACCCGTAAACACGTCTCGGTGTGGATCCCCCATTTTGTGCTCTCCCCCCCCAGGCCTGTCTCCTGAGATGTTATTTCAGGTAGAACTAGCTAAGCTTAAGTTGCAAGAGAGTCAACAGGCTAGTATAGAACGGATTAAGCTGCAGGAGACTCAGATACAACAGGCTAGTATAGAACGCATAGAGGTTGCTAGAATCCAAGCCAATCAGGATGCAACCAGGTACCAGGCTGAAATGGATGTCGAGAAGTCTAGAGTAGAGACCACGGGGCGTCATCTCGGTGGTGGGCACCGGGTTACAGACTCACTTTCGCATTTAATTAAGTTAGTACCCGCATTTGATGAGACAGCAGTGACTGAGTTTTTTGCTCGTTTCGAAAAGAAGTGTCGTGAGTATGACTGGCCGGAGGTTAAATGGGCAACATTAGTTTCATCACGTCTAGTGGGTAAGGGGTTGAAAGCCTACGATGCACTGTCACTGGACGAGAGTGTAGTGTATGGACTGGTGAAGGAGGCTGTGCTCCGGGCCTACGAACTGCAACCCGAAACTTATAGATTGAAGTTCCGTGGCGTGAATAAGAAGAGCGACGTCAGTTTTATGGAGCACGCACGGGACTTAACAGATGCAGGTAATAACTGGTTTCGGTCCGAGCACGCAGAGTCGGCTGAGGAAATTAAGCAACTTTTCTATCTGGAACAGTTTTACAAATGTACTGGAACCGATCTAACGCTGAACATTAAGGAAAAATGTCCCAAGACAGTAGAGGAGGCTGCCAAGATGGCAGACTTCAGATTATCATTGATTCGTGGTTGCGGTGCCGCTCAGAGGGCTGAGTCAGGGCAGAAGGGGCGCTATACCCCACCCACCAGAGTCTTCGATAATAACAAATCCTATGACACACATAACCACACTAAAAGCATTGCACCTAATAACACCTACAAACACAAGCCTCTCCCGTTTACTAAAGGTCAGGCCCCTTCTTCGCCCGCACAAGGGAAGAAGCCCATTGGGGATGTGAAATGTTACAAATGTCAGAAGCTAGGCCATTATTCACGTGAGTGCCCTAGTAACACTCCCGCTAAGCCGGTGTCATTGGTTCACAGTATCGGTGTGTCTCTGAAGGCTGCAGCAACTGCCCGGGGTAGGTTGTCAGCAGCTGAGGCACACGCGGTAAAGAAGCGTACGGAAGGCTCGACACCTGTCCGGGACACTTTCTGTAGCCATCGGGGGCACGGGTTTGTGAGCTGGGGGAGTGAACTACGGAGGGTTGACTTGCTGAGGGATACGGGGGCTTCGCAAACTTTGTTGAGGAACTTCACAGGGAAACCGATAAATGCGGCCAGAGTTGTTGTGGTGCAGGGTATAAATGCTACGAGGTCATACCCACTTGTGAGGTTGGAGTTGAGAGTGGGAGAGGTGTGCAGGGAGCTGGATGTAGGGATCGTTGAGTGTTTGCCAGTTGAGGGCGTCGACCTTCTTCTCGGCAACGACTTTGCGGTGCCCACTTCCGGGACTCCACCCTTAGTCGTTGCCGAGAGGGCGGCCGACGTGGATGGTGAGAATCGGGAATGGGTTGGGAGGTGCCAACAGGATGAGATGGCCTGTGTGGTAACCCGATCTCGCTCTGCGGCTCCTGCACAGCCTAGCACTCAACCTCGGGGACAGTGGAGGAAGGATCAGGAGAAGGTTGCTAAGGGCAGGAAAAGGGACATTGATTCTGCTGCACTTCTCGGTGATTCGGTACTTGGACCTATAATAAACACGGGAGTTGACTCTGGCCCAGATATGGGGTGTAACAAGGCAGAGTTGGGTAAGACTTCGCGTGAGGCAAGAGCTGTAGCGAGAGCCACTAAGGCAGTAGAGCCTACTAGCCGGGGTAATGTCTTATTACAAAACCATCTTGATGCATTGACGCCCAGGGACATTAGTGAGCAGCAGCTGCAAGACGCTAGCCTAGCTCGTTATAGCAATGGTGCCATAGAGTTGGAGGAAGATGGGGATGCGAAGCCGGGAGATTTCTTTAGGCTCAACAGGATATTGTACCGCAGATTTCTAGACCCCAAATCGAAGTGGGAGGGCGGTGCGAGGGTAGTAGACCAGGTGGTTGTTCCAAATAAGTATAGAGAGTCCTTATTGTGTCTGGCGCATGATGTGCCGGTGGCGGGTCATTTGGGGGTAACAAAAACATTGGCGGCATTGGGCAGGTTTTTCTGGTGGCCTGGGGTCAAGGCTGATGTCTGTGCATGGGTGGCTGGGTGTGCGACCTGCCAGACAACGGGGAAGCCTAACCAGACCATCCCGAAGGCACCTTTGTTTCCCATACCTGTCACCGGGCCTCCGTTCAGCAAAGTTGTAGTAGATTTGGTTGGCCCTTTCCCGCCTACTAGTAGTGGCAATAAATTCCTGTTGACAATCATGGATGTGGCTACGAGATACCCGGACGCATACCCCATGAGAAACGGCTCGGCAAAGGCAGTTGTTAAAAACTTATTATTGTTCTGTTCCCATTATGGATTTCCACGTGAGGTGCAGTCAGACCAGGGGAGCAATTTTACATCCAAATTGTTCAAGCAAACCCTTCAGTTGCACGGTATATGTTCTGTAGTGTCGTCAGCCTACCATCCCGAGAGTCAGGGAGTCTTGGAGCGGTGGCACTCGACCCTGAAGAGTATGCTACGCTGTTACTGTGCAGAACATGACACTGATTGGGATTTGGGTCTGCCGTATGTTCTGTTCGCTGCACGTGAAGTCCCAGGAGAGAGCCTGGGGTTCAGTCCAAATCAACTAGTCTTTGGCCATATTGTGAGAGGACCTTTAAGTATGGTGAAAGAGATCTGGGAGGGCGAAGAGAAGCCGGGGTCTGTACTTAAATATATCCTTGAGAGCCGGGAGAGACTTATAGGTTGCATGGCAGCGGCAGGTAATAACTTGGTTAATGCACAGGCGGTCATGAAGCACCAGTATGACGCCAAGGTGAAGCTTCGGGAGTTTTCGGTGGGTCAGGAGGTAATGTTGTTTTTACCTTTGCCTGGACACCCCCTTTCTGCCAAGTTCATTGGGCCGTATGTGGTGGCTAAGAAACTGTCCGACCTTGATTATCTCGTTGCAACACCTGACCGTAGAAAAAAACATCAGTTATGTCATGTTAACCTCATGAAAGAGTATGTGAGACGCCCCTCAGAGCCTCTCACTGTCCCTGTGCTGGCCTGCAGCGGCCAGGGTGGAGAAGGAGGTGGGGACAGTCATGCTGCTGAGGAGGATAGCTGGGACTGTGTCATTTCCGCGGAACAGTGGGCGGGGAATACTGAACAAGAGGCTAGGCAAGCTGTAAGTCACCTGCCTGAGCACCAGGGTGCTGCTGTCCTAGGCCTGTTCAGGTCATACCCCTCTGTTTTCGCCGAACACCCAGGTCTCACTACTCAGGTAACGCACGACATGGACGTCGGTGATAATGTGCCCTTCAAGTCAGTGCCCTACCGTGTGCCCCCGGTAAAGTTGCCAGCTTTACGGGAGGAGTTAAAGTACATGGTTGAGAGAGGGATGATCACTGAAGGTTATGTGAAGTGGACATCACCTGTCACGTTGCAGCCAAAACCTGACGGCAAGGTGCGGTTCTGCATAGATTTTCGTAGGCTAAATGGCTTGACCACTACCAACCCTTACCCTTTGCCTCGAGTTGACGACAGCGTGGACAAGATAGGGAATGCAAAGTACCTTACTAAAATTGATCTTGTAAAAGGCTACTGGCAAGTACCCCTGTCGGACCGAGCTAAGCAAGTTTGTGGTTTTGTGGTAGATGGCAAGACCTACCAATGTAACGTAATGCCTTATGGGCTTAAGAACGCACCTGCCACGTTTCAGAACCTGATGAACGATATTTGTGACGAAATCCCTAACTGCACGGTCTACCTTGATGACGTGATAGTGTATGATGACAATTTTGAAAATCACCTAAGGCACTTAGAGACCCTGTTTGGGAAGTTGCACGATGCTGGGCTGGTGGTGAACCTGAGGAAGTGCGAGTTTGTAAAGGCTACTGTGCAGTATCTTGGCTTCGTGGTCGGGTTAGGCCGGGTGTGCCCCCCCCTGAGCAAGATACAGGCTATCAATATGTTTCCCAGGCCCACCACTAAGCGCTAGGTCATGCGGTTCCTAGGTATGATAGGCTATTATAGGCGCTTCATCCGGGGATACTCTACTGTCTTAGCACCGTTAACTGATCTACTGTCGAAGTCAGTGAAGTTCTGTTGGGCTGCGGAGTGTCAGAGGGCTTTCGACCTAGTCAAGCACCTGCTGTGTACACATCCGATTTTGAGAGCCCCAGACTTTTCCAGGAGTTTTCAGCTGGCGACTGATGCCAGCGGTGTGGGTGCCGGGGCAGTGTTACTGCAGACTGATTCCGAGGGCTTGGAACACCCAGTGAGCTTCTTTTCTCGCAAGTTTAATTCGGCACAAAGGAATTACTCGACTATAGAGAAGGAGCTTCTTGCTATCGTTTTGTCGCTCAAACATTTCGAAGTTTATGTTCCAGCCTACGGCCCGGTAGTGACGATTTATACGGACCATCATCCCTTGAAATTCCTAAATCAGTTTCACAATCGGAATATGCGGTTGACCAGGTGGTCCCTAATGCTCCAAGAGTATAATTCAACATTCAGCATATTGCCGGGAGTGAGAACGTGATAGCAGATTGTCTATCAAGGGTTGATGATCCAGGATAGTCGTGCACGGTGTGTGGGTTGAGCAGGAGTAAAATTAGGCTATCATAACGCCGTCCAAAAAGATTATAAAACAATAAAATAAACGAGAAATTTTTTTTTTTAGTTTTGTAAGTCTTTATTGTTGTAGCATGATGCATGCGATATTGTGTTTTATGTATAATTCACACTTCAGTTGTTGTGCACCTTTTGCAATTAGTGGCAGCTAAGGGTACCAGGTCGGTTGGTTGCCTGTCAGATTTTGATAATGCTTCTAAGGTCGATTATCTAAAATCTTGGGGGGGCTGTGACGCACCCAGTGCGTGGCAACGCAACCTGATTGTACTCCTTGGTACTCCACTGTACCGCCACTGTGCGGTACCTCTGTACCGCTGTACCGTGCTGGCTGCCTATATTGAGTGTGACAACGTATAACTATGTTCTTTGTATCTCTGCAAAGGTCTCGTCATGTGCTAACCAGTGGTGGGTTTTGTTTTAAGCCATGTCGAGACCTTCCATTTAATATGTAGTATCAATAGAGAAGTTGATAGATGAGACAATGGGAGTTCAGAGAGAGAGAGTGAGTTGGGCTTCAGAGCGAGAGGGTAGCAATGCGCCACGCTGCCGGGGGGGTGGTTGCCAGACGTATGGACCGGTTGGCAGCCTTGCGCTTATAGCTGGGCGCGACAGGGTTGGTAGTCCATTGCCGCCTGCCTATGCTGCCTGGGCTGCCCATGTTGTCGTACTGCACATTGCCTGGAGGCTCGCTGTGTGTTCCATGATCAGGTTGCCTAGAACCTTTGAGATTCTAACATCCCTTGCCCTCTCTCCCAACTTCTCACGGTTGCACTCTTTCTCTCTGACGACATTACTCTCATTTCATTCTTCTCTCTATTTAAATGCATAACCTTCCCTTGAGGTCCTAAAGGAGTTTCAGCACTCACCTCTCGTATTACTCTTAGGACAAGCATATATTTACATGTATTAGATTTAAGGGGTTAATGTGAACAGCGATCTTCTTGATGAGGATAGTTGGTGAACGTTCTACATGTTCACGAGTTATATGCCCCGCTCATCATCCAATTTGTGACTAGACTGGTGCCATGTGTAAGAGCCCGACCATGCCCAGGAGTTGTCTGTAGAGGGGCGAGGACTTAGCCTTGATTTGCCTACCGAGCCAGGAGCGAGTGTAGTACCAGAGACTACAGCTCGCTCGTAGTGCCGGTATAGTAGAGTAACGTAATTTATCTGTCCTTGTGTTCTCTGCAGTCTTTTCCTGGGTTCTCGCTTTCGGTGCTGGGACTCGTTGTTCCTGTGACTTGGCCTGCTAGCTAGAACACATGGGGATGATGAGTGGGTTATATCTTTATTTTACTATGCATTGCAGCTCTCTTTAAGTTTATGTATGTAACACTTTACAATACACATTACTCACACACAAGACAACACTATTAATACTTTCATGTATCAATTAACTGCACTGTCGTTTTGCTGCTGTGTCCGGAGTTCTATTGCGTAGGGCGCATACGGACTCAGAGGGGAGACAGAGTGAGAGAAGCGAAGTAGCCTATGCGGTAGTAGGCTACCGGCGCAGTACTGTTGCCTGCAACCTTTTAGTTATTCCAAGTATAGATTCATTCTTATAATAAGTGACTACTATTTATGTTCCTTCCATGTGTATTATTAGGTATCTACTGGATCATGAACATCTTGTATGCTACATGCTAGTGCATGTTAGTAGGGGACAGTTATTCTAGTGCACGCGCTTTCAAGTAGGCGTGTACATTTGTCATTTAGCATTTCACTGTCATACCTTTAGCCTGCTTCTATTCTACATTATTAGAGGCTTAATATTAACGTAGTTTCTTGAGTATTGCATTTCTTTAGTAATAACGTAACCTATAAATGTCTGAGGGAGTTTAGCCTCATAGCCTACCCCTGTTGTACACTTTCGCCGAGTTAAGGTACCTCGTTACCATAGACGATAACTCTGTAGGGCGTTGGTGCTTTTGTTGTCTGGAGCATATAGTATTTGGGACTGGAATCGAGCGTGTCGTTGTCACATAAGCCATTTCTGTCCTACGATCAAGAATCCCGAATATGTATTGCCGATCCAGCCGTAACAATGAGGCTATATTTAGATGGGTTATTCAGCTTAAACATAATCTGCGAGAGTCAGTCATACCTTTCTTGTTTTTTACCCCATACCTTTTTAGAGGTCCTTCCTAATCTGTATAAAATCGTCTAACGGTAACCAGAATATAAATAAGAAAGGCATCATCATATACTGAGACAGTTTGGAATATGAGTGCCAGATCCATTTACGAAAGGTTGACATATCCGTATAGTCACTTCGTAACTGGTGTACCCCCTCTGTAGTTTCAAATGTGATTGTCTCTTTATTAAACAAAAAACAAGTCTTAAACACTTAATGAATATTGATCTCTAAAGGCAAATTTCCTTATAACCCGAAACTCACTAGGTAACAATGTTCTCAACGGTGTTCTTTGATAACAAGATTTCAGAGAAAACATGACATTCAGGGTTAACTCAATAAATTATAGGTAAAGTTCATGATCGCGAAACGGTATGAAACCGTGGCCGGACGGATTGCCGACGGACATTTGGCCGAACGGTTCGGTTCGGTTCGGTTCGGTTGTTAAGTTAAGTTAAGTTAAGTTAAGTTAAGTTAAGTTAAGTTAAGTTAAGTTAAGTTAAGTTAAGTTAAGTTAAGTTAAGTTAAGTTAAGTTAAGTTAAGTTAAGTTAAGTTAAGTTAAGTTAAGTTAAGTTAGGCTAGGCTAGGCTAGGCTAGGCTAGGTTAGGGTAGGGTCTGTCGGCCAAATGTCCGTTCGGCCCAATGTCCGTCGGCAATCCGTCCGGGAGCCGTATGAAACATTGGCTGAATCCCATTCATAATGTTGTGAACATTGTTGCTTAACACAATCAAATTATTTTTGTTTTGCATAACTAAAAGTATATTTGTAAATTTGATCTGTTGAATTGACTTTATAGTTCATCTACAATTGAAAAAAAAAAAAAAAAAAATGCAAGTTCATTTTCTATGGTCATATTTTAAAATCTGTCCATAGCGAAGCTCAGCGCATCGAAGAACGAAACAGGTATACATAAACTACCTTCTTTGGGAAACTGGGTAATATATAGTTCTATTTCACAAGTCATCGTTCACATTCATGGTCTTCTTTCACCATAGTATTAACCCTTTGGCACACCTATAGTTTCCAATCAAAGTTTTTCCCACTCCCAAAGTATATCTCAGCTCACTCAGAGCCAGTTATGTGCCCGGCGATAATTTGTTTCTGTTACGTTTTTATCCACCAAAAAATCCTTGTATTTGGATTAATGAGGTACCATCTGCTTCGTTATTGATTGAACTTGAAGATAAGCGAATAAAAACATAGAATAAATACAAAACAACCACATTGGGGCACTCCGAAATAAGAATTTAAAAAAAAAAAGTAAATACCTTATCTCCAACTCGCGCTAGCTCAAAATTTTGCCCGCAACATTTTTGATTTGCATACATATATGGAAGCGGAATTTAATGAGGATTCCACTGGTAACTTAAGAATTACTATAAACCAAATAGTTACTGAGATACACGAATAAACGTGAAAGTATCGAAACACAGACTGAGCTGTACTCTGCTCACTTCCCAGCCAGCCGTGAGTAAACGGTTAAACTGAGGGGGTTGCCAATTGTACCCATTGAACTAGACGTAATACTTAATATCTATGCCAAATATGACGCGCGTCAGACGAAAACTTAATTTTCGGCGAATATTTTTAAGTTTAATGACTCTTAACGAGTCATCGTGCGCCTAGGAAAAAAATACCTAATGACTCTGAACGAGTCATCGTGCGCCAAAGGGTTAACAACGTCCTTCCCACATACTTATGAATGCAGTCGTTAATTCGATGTGCAGCCGAACTAAACAAAATATCCTAGTCCATTTCACAACAATACTTAATACCGTGTTGCAATTCGTTGTAAAATTTTATATTATACAAGGTCGGCAAATTATTATTCGTTGCACATTATGAAGGGAATATAATTTGCAATCATATCATTTTCATGTCTTTACAAATCTTCAAAAGATGAGGTACAGTCGCAGTCATTAATTTTGGTACATAGATTTTCGAAGTTGTCTCGGGCTGATTATAATCTAGTAGTTATTTATTACCAGACATTTGCATTACGGAGGTTCGCTTAACCCCTTCTGTACCGGCCAAGTCTTTTTAATTATATTCCAGCTATGTTTAGACGATTTTATGTAGTTTAAGAAGGATCTGTGGTAGTATAAAGGGTTAAGCGAGATAGTTCGAAGCCTATTAATTGCTAGGGGCCCTTTTTAAACTGAATACAAACGTTTAATAGTAGCCAGAAGAAAGTTAAAAGGACGGACGTCACCAGTAATGAATGGGTTAATACGCTCGAGGCTTCAAATTGTACCCAAAAAGTTAAAAGGACGTCACCAGTAATGAATGGGTTAATAAGTTCGAGGCTTCAAATCGTATGACTTAATGACCGCGACTGCACAATTGTGTATCCTTATAGTTAGAAAGTTTCACTGAATAGTAAAATTCCACTGTGTTGGATTTAAATCAATATTGTGTCCATTAACCCCTTGAGGATTATGGCAATTCATTCTTGCTATCATGAGACGATTTTATGTAGATTCGGATGGTTTTATGGAAGTTATATGGTTGAGACCGTCTTTACTCTTTTAATTCCCACAGATTCTTCCTAAGCTGTAAACAATCAGGGGTTAAGTTCCTAGAGTTTTTCTTCTCCATATTAACACTCTTGGACACATTTTATGAGGGCCTTAAATTTTATCTCGGACTAAGCCGAATCTTTTCATCAAATATTTTACCCAATATTTGCATTTCGGTAGTTCGTTTGTGCTGCTCGAGGATTCATATTTGGGACAGTATTAGTGATTTAAAAGGGGACATGGGCTGTTTTTCTGGTCACCCTCCTTCCTCATGCTTACCCACAATACTGTTCAGATTTTATGACGTTCGGCCCATTTGTTTGGCGATTTTAATACCTTTTGCTCCATTCCGTTGTCAATTTTAAGACCTTTCGTGCCATTTAGGTGTCGATTTTTTCCCGGCGAGCGATAGCGAGCCTGTAATCTTAAGAGTAATCGGCCTTCGGCCGGGACAATTTTCTACCGAAAAATGTACAAATTAATCTAGAACGGGGATCTGATGGATGTTTTTTTTTAAGTTTGATGGAGGTCTAGGGAGGGAACTAAAAAAAAATAATAAATACATGAAAAAATCTACCAAAAAGTGAACCATCCCCCCCCTTAAAGTGCATAGTCAAAATCAATACTTGAACGAAGAAAAACAAATAAATAAATATATAAATATAGAACTCCTAAACTCAATTTAAGCAACTATAATTTGTCCTTGCCAATTATCATGCGTTTCTAATAGCCCGTGTCCAGCACTTTATGTTTGACGTGATAGAAATGTCGAGTTAATGTCAGTCTCTTTATTTTTACACAAAATATCAAGTGTTTCAGAGAACTATTGATTCTGACTACAGCTCATTAATGCTCACGCTGACGTAAGTTTAGTGTGTAGTCGTTCTTGTTTTAACGAATCTATACACGCACATGGCATGTGTAATTATTGTTTTACGATACTAAAAGTTAATGATATTGCATATATCTTTAGAGTAACCAATACGTATTATGAAAGTATAGAGCAGACACACCAAATATAACTAAAAAGAACATTAAAATAAATTAGAGGGAAATGGCAGATACACAAACGCACTTATAAACTGCCAAACATACCAACATATATAGAGACAAATAAAAATATGCACACACAGTCAAACAAATGCCCCTATAAATTATAAAGCAATGTGAAAGCCATCATATCCGACAAAGGATAGTTATTCCTCGGTCAAAACTCTACCCAGTTTATATTCAATCCCTTTTGGCGAGTGTCAAGAAATTTTAGCAGTAAAAAGTTTAACCCCTGCTTCTCTCACGGCTGTCTATTTTTCACTCTGCCTACTTTTTCTCCATTTTCCGCATCCCCTAACCCAATTTTCTCTCTCCCTCTCCTATGATATTAGTTTGTACTTTTGTTGTGTAAATTTATATATACCGGTATATATATAATTATATATATACCGGTATATATATATATATTATCTCGTTTTGATTATCTGCTGTTTTCCTTCCTTTATTTGTTTATTTATAATTTTATTTTTAACGGAGGGATTTTCAGTAGCTTACCAGTAATCTCACTCATATTTTCGGACTCCATGCACTCTCGCACGCACACTCTCACTCTCTCTCTCTCTCTCGCTCTCTCTGGGAGTAACAATATCGAGTAACCTAAAGCCGAGTCAACAATGTTCAGAAGTTGTTAAGAAGGCAAACAAAATAATTGGCTTTATAGGCAGGTCATTTGAGCATAAATCCAACGAAGTTATCCTAAATGTTTACAATTCCTTTATTCCGCCCTCTTCTGAAATATTGCGTTCAATCCTGGTGCCCTTATTACCAAAAAGATATAAACAAGCTAGAACGAGTTCAACGTACAGTTACCAAAATGATACCTAGCCTAAAGAACAAACCATACGAGGAGCGTCTTAGAGAATTAAATCTATTTCCTTTAACCCAGCGCAGATTAAGAGGCGACTTAATTAAAGTGTTCAAAATCATCAAAGGTATCGACAATATGAACTGTAGTAAGTACTTCACTATCAACCAATATAGTTACACGCCGGGAAATGGTTGCAAAATTATTGGTATATCTTTTAACTCGCACGAATCTAAGAATGTCTTTTTCAATCCAGTTGTCAACTTGTGGAATGGGATTCCCCGAGACGTTATAGACTGCAGCACCGTTGATTCTTTTAAACTTCGCCTAGACAAATATCTTGCATCAAACCCGTGACTGACTGCGTTTGCAAATGAATACTTTATTTTATTCCCCCCTCAAATTCATCAAGGATTATTGCGTATATATATATATATTACTAAGACGTTACTCACTTTTTCCCAGATAAACGAAAGACCACTTATAACTGTCAACTTCCTAATCCTGCCACGGACATTAGTTCCAGGGCAGTAGTTCCCTTTCCAATGTTCCCTTACCCACTCTAAACCACTGTTTATACACTTGATCCTCAGTGGTTTGGAGGACAAGCAGCCTAGAGGGGTCACTAGATATGTTGTTGCTTGATTTCCTTTGTACTCCTTTGTATCACAGATATAACACTTAGGAGTGCTTACAAACGAAAATATAAAATGTACAAACCAATGCACGGCAGCAGTTAACAAAACAATCAGATCACTAGGATGCATTAGAAGAAATTGTCATTATCATAGCTAACACATAGTTATACCATTATACACAAACATTGTTAGGCCGCATCTGGAGTATACTGCGCAGTTTTGGTCTCCCTACTAAATACAAACAAAGACAAACTCGAATCCGTTCAGCGTAGAGCAACAGCATTAATTCCATCCCTTAAAGTAAACCATACAATGAAAAATTAAGAGAAATCGATCTGCTTTCGCTTAAGAAACGGAGAATATGGGGGCAGCTGATAATGTGTATTAAGATTCTTTAAAGGATTCAGTAACTTAATAGACTCAATAGGCTCAATAGACACATTTAAACAAAGTTTAGACCCATACCATACAAGTTGGTCTGGAGAAGAAAATTATTGCTGACAAGAAAACCTGACAGAAATTAACATTGTTGTCATTTGAAGAGAAGCAATGGGAAAAAAAATAAGGAATGCGTAACATTTCCTTTCGATTTCTAACTATTTTGTAAATTCCTTCAGGCCATTTCCAAGCCGGCAAGGTAACTTTTAACTATTTACATGTACGGAAATTTGCCGGAGGGAGCTGAGGGTGGGGGAGAGAGCCTTCTTCTTTGCTATCCTTTCCTTTCACTTTCCTTTAATCTTAGGGTTGCTATCTCTAGTATGATTAAGTCACGGCCACCTCGCAGGGATTGTAAGATCTGAATGCTCAGTGTATCTATGTAAATATATATCATTCTCTCTCATGGTTACGTATCTTGCAATACCTCCATTTCAATTCATTAGTGTCTCAAAATTATTATTTTCGTCTTTTCCATATCTCTCCTTCGTCTGTAATTATATTTCCTGCTCCATCATCTATGATAACACTCTTCAAATCTCTAGTGCTACCGCGGCTTGAACACTGTAGCGTATGAACATCCCCATACAAAGCATGTGAAATAAATGACTTAGAGTGTACAAAGAAATTTCACTTCGCATATAAGTTCGGTAAAACAGCTACACTATTGGGAGCGTTTAAGAGCACTGAAGCTGTACTCGCTGGAACGTAGAAGAGAACGTTACCTAATAATATACACATGGAGAATCGCAGAGGGTTTAGTACCAAACCTACATATTCCGATAGTCATGAAATTCAGTGATTGGAGAGGCTGGGAATGCGATATCCCCCGGATGAATAACAGGGGTGCTATGGGCTCTGTGTGATAACCAGCCAGAGGGCTGGTTATCAAACAGAGGCCCACGTCTCTTCAACAAACTCCCACGGCGAGTAAGAGACATGAGGGATGTCTCGTTAGACAACTTCAAGAAAGCCCTCTATGTCGAACTGCAAAAAGTGCCAGACGAGCCCATCTTCGCAAGGGAGCGAGCTGTCGCTTCAAACAGTCTGCTGCACCAAATCACCACCCAGAACGAGGGGCGGCGCGCTCCTCGGTGCCGCTAGAAGTGTGGCGAAAACATCACAAGGTATCACAAGGTAAGGTATCTGTTGTTCTGCCTGTCTGTCATTCTGTGTCTTCTTCTTCTTCCCTCCTCCCTCCTCCCCCCCCCCTCTCTCTCTCTCTCTCTCATGAAAGTGACTTCTGCTTTGCTGACTTTGTCTGATAGTTAGTTGTACGTACTTATATATTAAATATTTAAGTAAGACTGTCTGTTGGGATTGCAGCTCGAGTACCTCTGTGTAAATGAAAATCTCTCTCTGTGTGTGTGTGTGTGGGTCTGTGTGTGTGGGTCTGTGTGTGTGGGTCTGTGTGGGTCTGTGTGTGTGTGTGTGTGTGCGTGCGTACGTGCGGGTGGCTGTGTTTGCGTGCGTGGGTGGGTGGGTGTGTGGGTGTGTGTGTGTATGTGTGTGTGTGTTGGCTTTCCGAATCTACCACCTAGTAGCTATTACTAATATTATTTTTATTAATCTCACCACCACACCCCCAATGAAATTAATTAAAGTATATATGATCCACCGGGATTCGAACCCGGGTTATCACACACATATTTTTGCCACCTTAACCATTACACCACCAGGACGGTTAAAGGTTTATGCACACGCCTACGACTTATTATCCATTCTCGAATACTGGATATTAATCTAATCATGTTCATACTCCCAACCGCACTATGGTAGCCTACTGTTTAAGTGAGAGGAAAGAATATTCATGGGGCACAGATCATATAGACCGGCCTCTCGAAGAAATATCCCTAAACCTACTAATAATATTATTTTTATTAATCTCACCACCACACCCCCAATGAAATTAATTAAAGTATATATGATCCACCGGGATTCGAACCCGGGTTATCACACACATATTTTTGCCACCTTAACCATTACACCACCAGGACGGTTAAAGGTTTATGCACACGCCTACGACTTATTATCCATTCTCGAATACTGGATATTAATCTAATCATGTTCATACTCCCAACCGCACTATGGTAGCCTACTGTTTAAGTGAGAGGAAAGAATATTCATGGGGCACAGATCATATAGACCGGCCTCTCGAAGAAATATCCCTAAACCTACTAATAATATTATTTTTATTAATCTCACCACCACACCCCCAATGAAATTAATTAAAGTATATATGATCCACCGGGATTCGAACCCGGGTTATCACACACATATTTTTGCCACCTTAACCATTACACCACCAGGACGGTTAAAGGTTTATGCACACGCCTACGACTTATTATCCATTCTCGAATACTGGATATTAATCTAATCATGTTCATACTCCCAACCGCACTATGGTAGCCTACTGTTTAAGTGAGAGGAAAGAATATTCATGGGGCACAGATCATATAGACCGGCCTCTCGAAGAAATATCCCTAAACCTACTAATAATATTATTTTTATTAATCTCACCACCACACCCCCAATGAAATTAATTAAAGTATATATGATCCACCGGGATTCGAACCCGGGTTATCACACACATATTTTTGCCACCTTAACCATTACACCACCAGGACGGTTAAAGGTTTATGCACACGCCTACGACTTATTATCCATTCTCGAATACTGGATATTAATCTAATCATGTTCATACTCCCAACCGCACTATGGTAGCCTACTGTTTAAGTGAGAGGAAAGAATATTCATGGGGCACAGATCATATAGACCGGCCTCTCGAAGAAATATCCCTAAACCTACTAATAATATTATTTTTATTAATCTCACCACCACACCCCCAATGAAATTAATTAAAGTATATATGATCCACCGGGATTCGAACCCGGGTTATCACACACATATTTTTGCCACCTTAACCATTACACCACCAGGACGGTTAAAGGTTTATGCACACGCCTACGACTTATTATCCATTCTCGAATACTGGATATTAATCTAATCATGTTCATACTCCCAACCGCACTATGGTAGCCTACTGTTTAAGTGAGAGGAAAGAATATTCATGGGGCACAGATCATATAGACCGGCCTCTCGAAGAAATATCCCTAAACCTACTAATAATATTATTTTTATTAATCTCACCACCACACCCCCAATGAAATTAATTAAAGTATATATGATCCACCGGGATTCGAACCCGGGTTATCACACACATATTTTTGCCACCTTAACCATTACACCACCAGGACGGTTAAAGGTTTATGCACACGCCTACGACTTATTATCCATTCTCGAATACTGGATATTAATCTAATCATGTTCATACTCCCAACCGCACTATGGTAGCCTACTGTTTAAGTGAGAGGAAAGAATATTCATGGGGCACAGATCATATAGACCGGCCTCTCGAAGAAATATCCCTAAACCTACTAATAATATTATTTTTATTAATCTCACCACCACACCCCCAATGAAATTAATTAAAGTATATATGATCCACCGGGATTCGAACCCGGGTTATCACACACATATTTTTGCCACCTTAACCATTACACCACCAGGACGGTTAAAGGTTTATGCACACGCCTACGACTTATTATCCATTCTCGAATACTGGATATTAATCTAATCATGTTCATACTCCCAACCGCACTATGGTAGCCTACTGTTTAAGTGAGAGGAAAGAATATTCATGGGGCACAGATCATATAGACCGGCCTCTCGAAGAAATATCCCTAAACCTACTAATAATATTATTTTTATTAATCTCACCACCACACCCCCAATGAAATTAATTAAAGTATATATGATCCACCGGGATTCGAACCCGGGTTATCACACACATATTTTTGCCACCTTAACCATTACACCACCAGGACGGTTAAAGGTTTATGCACACGCCTACGACTTATTATCCATTCTCGAATACTGGATATTAATCTAATCATGTTCATACTCCCAACCGCACTATGGTAGCCTACTGTTTAAGTGAGAGGAAAGAATATTCATGGGGCACAGATCATATAGACCGGCCTCTCGAAGAAATATCCCTAAACCTACTAATAATATTATTTTTATTAATCTCACCACCACACCCCCAATGAAATTAATTAAAGTATATATGATCCACCGGGATTCGAACCCGGGTTATCACACACATATTTTTGCCACCTTAACCATTACACCACCAGGACGGTTAAAGGTTTATGCACACGCCTACGACTTATTATCCATTCTCGAATACTGGATATTAATCTAATCATGTTCATACTCCCAACCGCACTATGGTAGCCTACTGTTTAAGTGAGAGGAAAGAATATTCATGGGGCACAGATCATATAGACCGGCCTCTCGAAGAAATATCCCTAAACCTACTAATAATATTATTTTTATTAATCTCACCACCACACCCCCAATGAAATTAATTAAAGTATATATGATCCACCGGGATTCGAACCCGGGTTATCACACACATATTTTTGCCACCTTAACCATTACACCACCAGGACGGTTAAAGGTTTATGCACACGCCTACGACTTATTATCCATTCTCGAATACTGGATATTAATCTAATCATGTTCATACTCCCAACCGCACTATGGTAGCCTACTGTTTAAGTGAGAGGAAAGAATATTCATGGGGCACAGATCATATAGACCGGCCTCTCGAAGAAATATCCCTAAACCTACTAATAATATTATTTTTATTAATCTCACCACCACACCCCCAATGAAATTAATTAAAGTATATATGATCCACCGGGATTCGAACCCGGGTTATCACACACATATTTTTGCCACCTTAACCATTACACCACCAGGACGGTTAAAGGTTTATGCACACGCCTACGACTTATTATCCATTCTCGAATACTGGATATTAATCTAATCATGTTCATACTCCCAACCGCACTATGGTAGCCTACTGTTTAAGTGAGAGGAAAGAATATTCATGGGGCACAGATCATATAGACCGGCCTCTCGAAGAAATATCCCTAAACCTACTAATAATATTATTTTTATTAATCTCACCACCACACCCCCAATGAAATTAATTAAAGTATATATGATCCACCGGGATTCGAACCCGGGTTATCACACACATATTTTTGCCACCTTAACCATTACACCACCAGGACGGTTAAAGGTTTATGCACACGCCTACGACTTATTATCCATTCTCGAATACTGGATATTAATCTAATCATGTTCATACTCCCAACCGCACTATGGTAGCCTACTGTTTAAGTGAGAGGAAAGAATATTCATGGGGCACAGATCATATAGACCGGCCTCTCGAAGAAATATCCCTAAACCTACTAATAATATTATTTTTATTAATCTCACCACCACACCCCCAATGAAATTAATTAAAGTATATATGATCCACCGGGATTCGAACCCGGGTTATCACACACATATTTTTGCCACCTTAACCATTACACCACCAGGACGGTTAAAGGTTTATGCACACGCCTACGACTTATTATCCATTCTCGAATACTGGATATTAATCTAATCATGTTCATACTCCCAACCGCACTATGGTAGCCTACTGTTTAAGTGAGAGGAAAGAATATTCATGGGGCACAGATCATATAGACCGGCCTCTCGAAGAAATATCCCTAAACCTACTAATAATATTATTTTTATTAATCTCACCACCACACCCCCAATGAAATTAATTAAAGTATATATGATCCACCGGGATTCGAACCCGGGTTATCACACACATATTTTTGCCACCTTAACCATTACACCACCAGGACGGTTAAAGGTTTATGCACACGCCTACGACTTATTATCCATTCTCGAATACTGGATATTAATCTAATCATGTTCATACTCCCAACCGCACTATGGTAGCCTACTGTTTAAGTGAGAGGAAAGAATATTCATGGGGCACAGATCATATAGACCGGCCTCTCGAAGAAATATCCCTAAACCTACTAATAATATTATTTTTATTAATCTCACCACCACACCCCCAATGAAATTAATTAAAGTATATATGATCCACCGGGATTCGAACCCGGGTTATCACACACATATTTTTGCCACCTTAACCATTACACCACCAGGACGGTTAAAGGTTTATGCACACGCCTACGACTTATTATCCATTCTCGAATACTGGATATTAATCTAATCATGTTCATACTCCCAACCGCACTATGGTAGCCTACTGTTTAAGTGAGAGGAAAGAATATTCATGGGGCACAGATCATATAGACCGGCCTCTCGAAGAAATATCCCTAAACCTACTAATAATATTATTTTTATTAATCTCACCACCACACCCCCAATGAAATTAATTAAAGTATATATGATCCACCGGGATTCGAACCCGGGTTATCACACACATATTTTTGCCACCTTAACCATTACACCACCAGGACGGTTAAAGGTTTATGCACACGCCTACGACTTATTATCCATTCTCGAATACTGGATATTAATCTAATCATGTTCATACTCCCAACCGCACTATGGTAGCCTACTGTTTAAGTGAGAGGAAAGAATATTCATGGGGCACAGATCATATAGACCGGCCTCTCGAAGAAATATCCCTAAACCTACTAATAATATTATTTTTATTAATCTCACCACCACACCCCCAATGAAATTAATTAAAGTAGATTTAAGGCCGAACTATCAGGGAGAGATCGCTAGGTCTATCCAATTTGTGTAGATGTCTATTGCCCTACCCCCACTAAACTTGTCTTTTTTTCTCCCTCTTTCTATTATAAATTAAGTCCTAATCACCTCCACTGCATCGTAAGGTCTATGTGACAAGAATATTTATATACTGTACATCTATGTAAGTCTCTCTCTCTCTCTCTCATATATATATATATATATATATATATATATATATACCGGTACCAGTATATAATTATATATTGTTTTCTCTTTTTCTCTCTCTCTATCTCTCATTCTCTCTCTCCCTCTCTCTTTATCTATCTAACTCTCTACTTAACTCTCTCTCTCTCTCTCTCCTTTCCCACTTTTTTTGTTATATTCGTCGCCTCCTTTTTCCCAATTTACCACCCCCTCCCCCTCTCCTTCTCACTCCGTCGTCGTCCTACCAAAATCTAGCCTCCCCTCGCTGAATCAAATTATGAGGAAGGTGGCTGGTGGCGGTAGTGGTGGTGAAGGTGCCGAGGCCAAGAATCTGTTTTCTTTGTGCCCCGACAGAGTAAATATGGAGGGGCGACTATATCAATGTTTGGCGATCCGGGATTATGATAAAGCGGAAGAAGAAGGATGAAGGAAAGAGGGAGGAGAAGACAGAAGACGGATGAGGGAAAGAGGGAGGAGAAGACAGAAGAAGGGTGAGGGAAAGAGGGAGAAGACAGAAGGATGAGGGAAAGAAGGAGAAGACAGAAGACGGATGAGGGAAAGAGGGAGAAGACAGAAGAAGGATGAGGGAAAGAGGGAGAAGAAAGAAGAAGACGGATGAGGGAGAGAGGGAGGAAAAGACAGAAGGATGAGGGAAATAAAGAGAAGACAGAAGAATGATGAGGGAAAGAGGGAGAACACAAAAGAATGATGAGGGAAAGAGGGAGAAGACAGAAGAAGGTTGAGGGAAAGAGGGAGAAGACAGAAGAATGATGAGGGAAAGAGGAAGAAGACAGAAGAATGATGAGGGAAAGAGGGAGAAGACAGAAGAATGATGAGGGAAAGAGGGAGAAGACAGAAGAAGGGTGAGGGAGAAGACAGAAGAAGGATGAGGGAAAGAGGGAGAAGACAGAAGAAGGATGGAGGAGAAGACAGAAGAAGGATGAGGGAAGGATGGAGGAGAAGAAAGAAGAAGGATGAGGGAAAGAGGAAGAAGACAGAAGAAGGATGAGGGAAGGATGGAGGAGAAGACAGAAGAAGGATGAGGGAAGGATGGAGGAGAAGAAAGAAGAAGGATGAGGGAAAGAGGGAGAAGACAGAAGAGGGAAAGAGGGAGAAGACAGAAGAAGGATGAGGGAAAGAGGGAGAAGAAAGAAGAAGACGGATGAGGGAAAGAGGGAGGAAAAGACAGAAGGATGAGGGAAATAAAGAGAAGACAGAAGAATGATGAGGGAAAGAGGGAGAAGACAGAAGAAGGTTGAGGGAAAGAGGGAGAAGACAGAAGAAGGTTGAGGGAAAGAGGGAGAAGACAGAAGAATGATGAGGGAAAGAGGGAGAAGACAGAAGAATGATGAGGGAAAGAGGGAGAAGACAGAAGAAGGATGAGGGAAGGATAGAGGAGAAGACAGAAGAAGGATGAGGGAAGGATGGAGGAGAAGAAAGAAGAAGGATGAGGGAAAGAGGAAGAAGACAGAAGAGGGAAAGAGGGAGAAGACAGAAGAAGGATGAGGGAAAGAGGGAGAAGAAAGAAGAAGACGGATGAGGGAAAGAGGGAGGAAAAGACAGAAGGATGAGGGAAATAAAGAGAAGACAGAAGAATGATGAGGGAAAGAGGGAGAAGACAGAAGAATGATGAGGGAAAGAGGGAGAAGACAGAAGAAGGTTGAGGGAAAGAGGGAGAAGACAGAAGAATGATGAGGGAAAGAGGGAGAAGACAGAAGAATGATGAGGGAAAGAGGGAGAAGACAGAAGAAGGGTGAGGGAGAAGACAGAAGAAGGATGAGGGAAAGAGGGAGAAGACAGAAGAAGGGTGAGGGAGAAGACAGAAGAAGGATGAGGGAAAGAGGGAGAAGACAGAAGAAGGGTGAGGGAGGAGACAGAAGAAGGATGAGGGAAAGAGGGAGAAGACAGAAGAAGGATGAGGGAAAGAGGGAGAAGACAGAAGAATGATGAGGGAAAGAGGGAGAAGACAGAAGAAGGTTGAGGGAAAGAGGGAGAAGACAGAAGAATAATGAGGGAAAGAGGGAGACAGAAGAATGATGAGGGAAAGAGGGAGAAGACAGAAGAATAATGAGGGAAAGAGGGAGAAGACAGAACAAGGGTGAGGGAGAAGACCGAAGAAGGATGAGGGAAAGAGGGAGAAGACAGAAGAAGGATGAGGGAAGGATGGAGGAGAAGACAGAAGAAGGATGAGGGAAGGATGGAGGAGAAAAAAGAAGAAGGATGAGGGAAAGAGGAAGAAGACAGAAGAAGGATGAGGGAAGGATGGAGGAGAAGAAAGAAGAAGGATGAGGGAAAGAGGGAGAAGACAGAAGGGTGAGGCAAGGATGGAGGAGAAGAAGGATGAAGGAAAGAGGGAGAAGGGTGAGGGAAGGATGGAGAAGAAAGAAGAAGGATGAGGGCAGGATGGAGAAGACAGAAGAAGGATGAGGGAAGGATGGAGGAGAAGAAAGAAGAAGGATGAGGGAAGGATGGAGGAGAAGAAAGAAGAAGGATGAGGGAAAGAGGAAGAAGACAGAAGAAGGATGGAAGGAAAATGGTATGATGAAAGATGAAAACAGTGGGAACAGGTGGACATGATTGGAGAGATGAAGGTAAGTAGACGATGATGATGAACAAAACAGAAGAGGTGGAAGAGGAAGATAATGATGAGAATTAAGCTGAATGAGAGAACAAATGGTAGGAAGAGAATGAGATGAAACAAATTATGAGTGAGTGAGTGAGTGAGTGAGTGAGTGTGTGTGTGTGTGTGTACCAGCAACTAGTACAATGGATAAACAACAATCGGCAAACCACTGGTGAGTCATCCAATGGCAGTACCAGTGGTGAAGCAGTGAAGCAGATTAACACACCGTGTGATAACGAACAACGATGGACTGGACTAACGACCGCAATCACTGAACTAAGGTCAGAAGTCGCCCAGTTGGCTAGGAAAATGACGAACAACAGTGAAACTAAACAGAAGCAATGCTCAGATGTTGTAAGAGAGGAAACATCGTATGCTGACGCCATTGCCAAAGTAAACCATAACCAACATGCTGTATTTATAAAACCGAAGGATGGCACGACCCCTTCAAACAATAAAGAAATAATCTCTGCCCTAAAAAATATACCAACGGTATCGATGAAGACTACTCAACAGAAATCGGTGAAACTAGTGTTCCCTACGAAAACAGCGAAGGATCGAGCAGTCGAAGCACTGGAAGCAACTGATCAACTAGCTGATACACACCAGATTGCTAGTGAGATTAAACTGAACCCCAAAATTTCTATTGTATTTGTACCAGATATCATTGAGGATTCACAAATTATTCAGTCACTTCAAGAAAAAAACGAACATATAGCAGATCTGATGGAACAAGACAATGATATGAAACTGCTGTTTACCAAACCCAGCACATTCGGTTTCAAAACTGCCGTTGTCTCTGTATCGCCACGCATCAGGAAAGCAATTGAGAACAATGGAAACCGTGTATACTTACATCTTTCGCGGTGTAGGGTGTATGATCACTACTGGGTGCAACGATGTGGTAATTGCATCGGATATGGCCATAAAACAACTCACTGCCATGTAAAGGAGCCAATTTGTGGCCACTGCACTCAGAAGCACATGTCCGATAACTGCACAAACAAGGAACGGCTGATTTGTCATCACTGCACAGTCAGCGGAAGAGAGGAAACTGGACATTCCTCGTTCAATACGAAATGCCCAATATTCATATCAGCCAAGCTCAGTGTCATTCGCCGAACGATGCGCTGGGTGGATGAAGGAACAGAAGCAATCACAAAAAACTAGGTCTAACTAATAGCACCAATGAAACACATGTTAAACATTTGAAAAATGCACAAAGTGTTACAAATACACAAGAGCAGAAAAATATAAAAAAGAAACACACGGAGGCAAGGATGCAAACAATAATATGCTGCAATATTGAGGGCCTGATGCCGAGAAAAAAACGACATAAGACTAAAATGTTAGAAGAAATAGGTTTTGAGTATAATAGTGCTCTAATTTGTATCACAGAATCCCATCTTCGAAGTGAAATAAGAGATGCCGAAGTAAAAATCGAAGGCTATGAAATTTATCGTGCTGATAGAGCGAACGACAGAAAAAAAGGAGGAGTACTGATATACATACGCCAAGACATAGCGAAAGAAGCAAAAATGATAGTTGCAGGCTCTAATGGAGAGATAGAATACGTTATTGTATATATCAAGAAGTGGAAAATGATACTAGCTACTGTATACAGACCACCAAGATGCTCAACAGAAAACATGTCAGAGGTTATCAAAACTATCGAGTCAGAAGTAGGAAAACTGGGAAATCCCGAACCTACAATAGTGATTAATGGGGATTTCAATTTACCAAATATACAGTGGAATGAGTCAACTATATATGGGGGAACATCAGAAGACCGATCACAAGCTAATATACTATTCAAAATGATGGAAGACTTAATGCTGAAACAGATAATACATTTAGCAACAAGAAGAAACAATATTTTGGACATATTTCTCACCAACGATGAAGAAATTATAAGCGACATAAGGCTCGAAGAGACAGATATCTCAGATCACCAACTTATGGTGATTGAAACAACATTGCAAGCAAGTCGAGAACCACAAAAATCTATGGCGAACACAAAAGACTTCCGATCCTTAAATTTTTTCCAGGATGACATAGATTGGAAAACCATCAACAATGAAATATCCAATACGGATTGGCATGGAGAGATGGAAGGACGGACAAGCACCGAGATGTACCAACATTTTAGTTCCAAGCTCCTGATATGTGTAGCGAATATCCCAAGTAAGAGACAACCACGAGAATACACAATCCCAAGAGAGAGGAAAATACTGATGAGGAAGAGGACAAAATTAAATAAACGATTAGTGGAAAGCGAAGAAGAGAATATGATAAAGCAAAAATTAGCACGTATCGAAAGAGACCTCACACAGTCGTACGACAGAGAAGCAAAATCTGAAGAACGGAGAGCTGTGGACAACATTGACAAGAACCCAAAATACTTTTTTAAGCATGCCAAGAAAAAAGCAAGCATGCGAACAACCATAGGACCACTCAAGTATAATGGATACCTCACCAGTGATCCACAAAAAATGAGCGAAGCCCTTAACCACCAGTATGTGTCTGCATTTAGTACACCAAAACTAGATACAGTGAATCAGTGGCATACAACAACACCACCCGCAGAATCACAATTGAGCGATGTAGAGTTCGATAGGACAGATATAGAGACATCCATACGAGAAATCAACACATATGCCGCTGCAGGACCAGACTGTATACCAGCAATACTCATGAAGCAGTGTGCCTCCATTATATCCAAACCACTGCACATGATATGGAGAAAGTCGCTGGATACTGGGGAAATACCTAGTCTCTTAAAACACGGACAAATATCACCCATCTATAAAAGTGGGCCGAGAACGGAACCAAAAAATTATAGACCGGTGCTCTTACTTCACACGTAATTAAAATATTCGAGAGGATAGTTGTAAAAAAAGTAACCAAATGTCTGGAGGAACAATCGCTTTATAACAAAGGTCAACACGGATTTAGAAGCGGAAGATCGTGCGTGTCGCAGCTTCTTCAACACAGGATGGATATTTTGAGTGCTCTAGAGGATGGAGATGGTGCAGATGCAATCTACCTGGACTTCTCTAAAGCTTTCGACAAGGTTGACCACTCGATCTTTTTGCAAAAACTGGAACATATTGGGATTAGAGGTAGGCTACACAAGTGGATCGGGAGCTTTATCACTAATAGAAGTCAATCGGTAATGGTCGAAGGAAGCGAATCCAAGAAGTCGGAAGTGAGAAGTGGTGTGGCACAGGGGTCGGTGATTGGCCCCTTGCTTTTCCTCATATATATCAGTGATATCGACCAGAGTATACAGTACTGTAAAACAACCTTATTCGCAGACGACACTCGACTCCTGGGCATTGTGAGAAGGTAAGATGATTATAAAATGATACAAGATGACCTGAAGACGATATATAACTGGGCAGAAATGAATAATATGATATTCAATAGCACAAAATTTGAGTTATTGAAATATCGACACCCGAAGCAGGAAGTGGCCGACAAGGAGTATACAACACCAGAAGGAGGAATTATAATCCAAAGCAACCACTTGCGGGATCTGGGAATAACAATAAGCGACGACGCTAGCTTCGACCGTCATATTGATAATACTGTAGCGAAGGCCAGAAAGAATATGGGATGGATTTTTAGAACATTCAAAACAAGAGAACCACGTGCGTTAATAGTATTATTCAGGGCCCTGATACTACCATTGGTTGAATACTGCTGCCAGTTATGGAACCCCACAAACATCGGCCAAGTCAGAAAACTGGAGGCAGTACAACGAACGTACACGGCCCGAATCGAAGAACTGAACAACATGGACTACTGGCAGAGACTACAGAGCATTTAGACATGTACTCATTGGAGAGAAGAAGGGAGAGATATGTAGCAAATGTACGTGTGGAAAATAATTAACGAAATTATACCAAATCTGGAAAACGAAGATGAAATTAGGACGACATACAGCAGTAGAAGAGGAAAATTGTGCACTATTCCGCATTTAGTGAGAACAAGGATGAGCTTACAAACCTTGAAAGAGAATTTAATGACTGTACACGGTCCAAGGATATATAACTGTCTCCCCAAGTAACTAAGAGAACACACAGGCTCTCTCCTAAGTTTCAAGACTGGATTGGACAAATTCCTACGGACAAATTCCTACGAACAATACCCGACAAACCATCGCTGCCACACTATTACCAAACGTCCGACGGAAACAGCTTGCTACATCAAACCAGAGCGAGGAACTACTGAGGGCGGCGCACCACTAAACTACAATCCAGGGTGTGTGTGTGTGTGTGTGTGTGTGTGTGTGTGTGTGTGTGTTTTTTTTTTTTTTATTGGTACAAATCTCTGGATATTTTAGTCCATGAGCCAGGCCAGATATCGGTACCACCTGGGGTGACTAAACACGAATGGTACTAAAATGTTTATAGAGTGACTGTAAGTACATTAAGATATGATAGCCTTCTCGCACTGGTAGCTTAGTCTAATTTTTTTGATGCAATAGGGGCGCTACCCAAAAATAAAGATTTTTAGCGTGACGCTCAGCGTTTTCCTCATTTTCTTTAAAATCCATCACACAATCATCGCGAAACTTTGAACACCTATGTAGAATTATATTCTCTACCAGAGTTGTTCCTAGGTATTTTTCAAATTTCCTCATATTTCGGAATATACTCTATATTTTGGGTATTTTCCTCTAAATCTAGAATAAATCCTTAAATATGGGGAACATTGAAAAATATATTCTAACAGCTCTTGTAGCTTATTTGATTCTCTACAAGAATTATTCCGATGTGTATTTCAAGTTTCTCCATATTTAGGGGTTTATTTCATATTTGGGGATTTTTGGTTATATTTTGGGGATAATTTATTATTGGAAGGAGCAAACATATGTAGATTGGTTTCCATGTAATGTGTTTGTTTGTTCATGGTTTAATGGTGATATTTTTTGCAGGTGTGTGTCGACTGTTTGACGGCAGGATGGAACCATCTGCGAGGAAGAGAGCACGGATCGACTGTATCATCCACTTGTGACGCATGTCGAGTATGAGCATGCTGTACAGAACGCCCAGTCAGGCCCCACTCTCGCTAGGATCGTCAGGGCAGGAACTTTGGCTGTAGTCTGTGTAGAGTTTCCTAACTCAGTTTATGTGAACCGTTGTACTATAAGTATTATCATTATGTATTTTGTTTTCTTCTAAGTCAACGAGTTCTATTTTATATCATTAGATATAAGTATTGTGTGTGGGATTTATATATATATAATGATGAGGAGAAGAGAGAGAGTTATGTAACGACGGCCCGTGAGCGCGCCACGAGGTAGGTAGGCCTCCCTCCCTCCTCCCTCCTCCCTCTCAGCGCGTGGGAAATCCTTTGTCGATCCCAGATTGAGAGAGAATATTACGTAACGATTGTTAGTGGGCGGTCCTTAGTAGTTGGCGATATGCTCACTAGAGGGCCGAGTATAAAAAGGAGAGGTCCTCGCCACAATTCTTTAGAACTCATCAGGCAGAGCGACTTCTCATATCCCTTGCAACTATCCATATTCTTCCGACTGATGTGAACTTTCTCTACTCTCTGAACAGCCTATCTTCTTCTCTTCTCGCCCCTTTTTAACCAATGACCCCTTTGGTGCAGATTTAGTCAGCCAAAGTATTATCGCTTGAGTTCTCACGAGATAAGTGCCTGTTAGATAGCCTATTTTTGGAAGGGTTAACTAGAATAGGATTGATTGATGTTTGTTGCACTCGTATATGCATTTCCCTGTGTGCGATTATTCATGTTCCTGTTTTCTGCTGGTTTAGGCAATGCTAGACTGGGATAGGGTTTCTGAGTTGTGATTTCCTATGAGTACTAGGTTGCGGTTGAACCAGTACAATTGCAACGGAGACGTGGAACGCCTAGGTGGTCTTTCTGACTGTGTACCGTGGGAGTTTAGCACTGTGTTGCGAGTGAGGGCTTTTGCCTCTGCCACCCAACACTGTGCTATCTCATTTGCTTGACTTTGAGAGGATCGCCAGGAGAGAACCAGATACTAGTGATCTGGATCTCTCAAGAGAGCATCCCGTCAATTACCGTAATTTGGCCGCACAGTCTTAAGGACCTCGCTAGGCTACGAGCCGCTTGCTCAGCCATTGTCTCTTAACCTTAGATATCCCAGCTAGACTTTGCTCGACCAGCAGATACAGTATAGTATTGAAGCTTCTCCTTATGTATATTATTGTTTAAGCACTATTGATTTCATGTGTGGCACGCTTAGCTACTTCAGAGATTAGTGGCCCACGAGCACAATCTTAGTAGGCTATTGCCAGTGCATTGTCGGAGTACTTCTTCTTAATGTTTGCCATATCCTATTGCTTATTCTTATAATTCTTCTTATGTCAATTTAAAGCCTTTAATTACCAGTGAGTTATTCATTAAATTGCTGTTCAAAATCCGATACTTACTTCTTATGAGTATTCGAGAAGCATCTAACTTATCAGAAGATTCCTTGCTTGATGCTCGAGGACTATTGTTTAACGTAACGTAATAGTGCCGATCCGAAGTAGAGGGTGGAGGACTTCTTAAGTTCTTAGTTCAAGGGTGGATTACTTCGGCTTCGGCCAACACTATTCTTTAGTGTTGTAGTACTTTCTTCTTTGTTTGATTGTTGACCAGACTAGATAACTCCCGTCTTGCTATTAGTCTGTTGTGTGAAACGCTAGTACCGAGTTCTTGTATACCCCGTTATAGCAGATAGAACTCTGGAGGGTAGTGGCGTTTTTTGTTCGGCTGGCAGTACTCTGGGGTTGGGATCGTGTGTTTCCGTTGTGGCAGCGAGCCATACTCGAGTCCTGTGTAAGAGCCCTAGTGTACCCGAGTGCCCGGTCGTAACAAATGGCGACCTTGCTTAGGATTTTGTGAACAGTATAATTTTTTGCAGAGTTGTACAACATTTGTTTGTTCGTACTTTAGCGTACATATTGAAGAATATTTTTTTTTGTAAGGCAATTAGGAGAGCATTTAAGAGACTCCAGTTAATTTAGTAATTAGTGCTTACATAAGGGAGTTTAACACTTTTGTCTCGAGAATTTTTTGTGAACTTCAGTATGTCGTGCCCTAGTATTGACGAGGAGCGAGAGATGCTATTTGAGGAGGTGCCGTTAGTAACTAGTGAGGAGGATGCTAGACTTTTTGTGAGTAAGCAGTACCACGTGACGGAGGAGAGGCTGACTGGGGTGAATGTTTATGGCTTGCACCTGATAGCCAAGGTTTTGGGTCTATCCAATGTAGGAGGGATGTCCAAGGGGGAGCTGATTTCCTGGGTGTTGCGTGGGCGACATGGGGTTTCGGAGGAGAGGGCGTTTGGGGGGGTTCCTCCCCAGATCCCCTCTCACTCGACTCCCACAGTGCCGTCCACTCAGTTGCCGGAGGTTAGCACTCTCCCACAGAGGGATGAGCATTGGAAGATTGGAGTGCCCTCGGGCGGTGCGTATGGTGGTTCCCCAGTTCTTGCCCCCCCTCCTTCAGTAGTGGCAGCTCCCTCTTCCGGCCTGTCTCCTGAGATGATATTTAAACTCGAGCTTGCTAAAATGGAGAATGAGGCTAGGAAGCAGGAGATGGAGAATGAGACTAGGAGGCATGAGATTGAGGCTAGGAAGCAGGAGAAGCAGCATGAGATTGAGGCGGAGAATGAGACCAGGAGGCATGAGGCTGAGCTTAGGTACGACTCAGAGAAATATTGTGCTCAAATAGATTTAGATAAGACTCGTGCAGAGTCGACAGGGATTCGGATGGGCCGGGAGGGCCAAGTAAGAGAACAGTCCTTGTCTCACTTAGTCAAATTGGTGCCGGCATTTAGTGAAACTGAAGTCACAGAATTTTTTAATCGTTTTGAGAAGAAGTGTAGGGAGCATAATTGGCCTGAAGAGAAGTGGGCAGCTCTAGTCTCCTCAAGACTTACGGGTAAGGGTCTGAAGGCTTATGATGCACTGCCTTTAGAGTCTTGCATTGACTACCCAGTATTGAAGAGAGCTGTCCTACGGGCATACGAGTTGCAACCAGAAACATATCGATTGAAGTTTCGGGGTGTTACGAAGACTAGGGAGGCGACCTTTCTTGAACATGCCCGGGACTTAAAAGATGCACTTGCTAACTGGACACGTTCTGAGAAAGCTGAGACGGCCGAACAGTTGACTGAGCTGTTTCTGCTCGAGCAGTTTTATAAGTGTACTGGTGCAGATATGACTTTAACTATTAAAGAAAAGAACCCTAAAACTCTACAGGAGGCAGCTGAGATGGCTGACCTCCGGCTATCATTAATTCGTGGGTGCGGGTCTGCCCAGCGTAGTGAGGCAGGTAACAAGGGGCGTGACACCCCACCCCCCCGAGTTAGTGATATACATTATGCAAACAAGTACAAGAGCTATGATACCAAGACTGACCACAAGACTAACACCGTCCCATTTAAGAAGGGGCCGGGCCCTTCCCAGTACCAAGGGAAGCCCAGAGGGGAGTTGGAGTGTTATCTTTGTCATGAAAAGGGGCACTTTGCAAGAGTCTGTCCTAGCAAACCACCTACAGCAGCTGTGTCTTTGGCCTGCAACATTGGTGTGTCTCCGAAGTCTTCTGAGTTTGCCCGGGGCAGTTCGTCAGAGGCTGAGGCACAGCCAATGCAGAAACACCTGAGAGGCTCGAACCCTGCTCAGGATGTTTTTTGCGACCATAGAGGACGGGGTTGCGTGATGTGGGCGGGGCGCAAGCATGGAGTAGAGGTCTTGCGTGATACAGGTGCTTCCCAGACTCTGATGAATAACTTGACTGGCTACCCTATAAATGCGGCTCGGGTGGTAGTGGTGCAGGGTATTAATGCAACTCGGTCATACCCGCTGGTGCGGTTGGAGTTGGAGGTGGATGGTGTGACACGTGAATTGGATGTTGGGATTGTGGAGAAACTGCCAGTGGAGGGCGTCGACCTTCTTCTCGGTAACGACTTTGCAATGCCCGCTTCTGAGGTTCTACCCTTAGTCGTTGCCGAGAGGACGGCCGACGTGAGTGGGGGAGAGCAAGAGTGTGTCGAGCGGTGCCAGGCACAACCCATGGCGTGTGCTGTCACCCGGGCTCGGACAGCTAAAGTGTCACAGCCTAGTCCTCCGTCTTCCGACCAGCAGAGGAACGATCAACAGGAGGAGGCTAAAGCTGGAGTTGGTTTTAAGAGTTTTGACTCGGCGGCTCTCCTGGTTGATTCAGTATTAGCACCTATGTTAGAGTCTGGAGAGGCCCCAGGACCTGTCACAGCTAGTGAGGAGGTAGGGCCGGAAGAGACTCAGAGGCAGCAACGTTACACACAGAGAGAAAAAAGGGTTGCTCAGTTGGAGGATCCGGAAGTTCAGAAGTGTGGTAATGGTGCTGTCGAGATTAAACACGAGGACGGGGAAGCATGTCATGTGAACCTGTTGGAGGAGTTTGTGAGGCAACCACCTGAGCAGCCTACTGTCCCTGCGTTGGTCTGCTGCGGCCAAGGTGGAGAAGAAGAGGGGGGCAGTAGGGCACAGGTGGAGGAGAGTAGGGATTGTCATGTCTCGGCGAAGCAGTGGGCGGGGGACACGAGTCTGGTGGCTGTGGAAGTGCTAGAGCACCTGCCTGAGCAGCAGTGTGCAGCACTCCAGCACCAGCTCGGTTCATACCCCACTGGTCGTGCCGAGCCCCTGAGTCTCACAACTCGGGCGGTGCGAGATGTTCCGCAGGCAGGTCATGTGACTGTTAAAAGACCGTTAGCCTCGTTGTTTCGGTGGTTTAAGGTGGGCGACGAGGCCTTGGCATGGTTGCCAGGTCAGGGTCGACCCATGGCTGCCAAGGGTGGTGGTCAAAAGGAGGACATTGAGCAGATTGGTAGGGTCGGCTGTGGTATCGCAGTGCCCGGTCGTCACATAGCCTCCCAATGCTGCTCTAGTCTAATGCAACATCCCTACCACAGACCGACTGTATCTGGCCATGTCGCTAAAAGCGGTGATGCTGCGCAGGCAGATGTCGTCACAAGGAATGTGGGGGTGCGCATGTACGGTATCGGCGGGGAAGCCTTAGCTATAATGAACTGTGGGAGTGACTGCACGGGTGGTACTGATTGTCCCTCTCATGACCTGGCTGTTCTAGGGACGAAGGTGGAGAAGGAGGGAGACTACAGGTTAGAAGCTGCGGTCTCGGCTGGGTTGTGGGAGGGCACAAGGCATGTTGTTCGTGGAGACAGTGCAAGGCAGTTATTTACTAGGCTATGGCAGTACTTTCGCATGTTTGTTGCTTCTCCAGGCCTGAGGTACGGGGTAGAATCCGACATGCAGGCTGGAGATAGTGCAAGGCTCAGTTTAATTCCCTGCCGTATAAATCCTGCTCGACAGCCTATGGTGCAAGCAGAGCTGGATTACGTGTGGACGAAGGCTCTGAGGGATGAGGAATGTCGTGAGTGGTCGTTGCTTGTAGCTTTGTCCGAGCGTGCTGGAGAGGTATGTGGTTTTGTTGTGGACGGGAGTACCTACCAGTGCAATGTTATGCCCTACGGACTTAAGAATGCACCAGCAACGTGTCAGAGCCTGATGAATGAAAGTGAAAAGGACAATGATGCGCTGGGGCATTTCGAGATCTATGTTCCAGCCTATGGTCCGGTCGGTGTAGTTTACCCAGATCATTACCCTCTCAAGATCTTGGACCCGTTTCACAATCGGAATATGAGGCTGACCAGGTGGTCACTAAGGTTATTGGTATATAACCTGGACATAAGCCATATTGCCGGTTGTGACAACGAGGTTGCATGTGGTCGTTCAGGGGTATATGATCCTGGGTAAATTGACACACGGGTAGCCTCCTGCTTTGGTTTGAGTAGTATTTTGCGCTTGGTGCTTGTTGGCTCGCGGTTGTAGCCCAGCGTATTGGGTCGTAAAGCAGGAGTTGAGCGTTTGGTATAGAAGAAAAATAGGCTGCCCTTATAGTGCAGCCGGAAAAAACATTAAAATATAAAAATCATATAAAAACTCTTTCTTTTTGATGAAGATAATTGTATAAGTTTGTCATAGCCTATAAAGTGTTTGAGTAGTCCACGAACTATCAAACGGCTGAGCTGCTGTAAGCTCGCTCT